>NW_019014662.1:1356080-1367474 GCF_000150535.2 Carica papaya | reverse complement strand
TGATTTTGTTTGATGGGTTTGATTAAACGAGAAGGGGAAAGAAAAAGAAAGCTTACTTGGGATTGCAGAGAGACGTTTGCAAATTGAGGTGGTAAGGAGCAGGGAATGGTGAAGAGAGCATTTGGGCATGGGGTCAAGAGAGTTCTGATTGGCCGTTTAGTATAGGGTTTGAATATAGTGATATAAGGAAGATGGAAGGTGAAAATATGAACTGGGGTGGGGGTTCCTGGGCTCTCTGATTTCTTGTTGCTGTGCTCCAGCGTAGGTGAGAGAATTATCATACATATGCATATCAAAACTGTACGTGTAGAGTAATGAAACTAAATTTTAAGAATACCCACAAGAAAGTTGAAAAATTTATTAATTTTATTATTGTTCTATTTATTTACAACAAAGTTACACAAATTTTCTAATAAAAAATAAATAAATAAATATATGAAATAAAAAATTAAAAAAAAATATTTTCACGTTCAACTAGTAAATTTTTGAAATATTCAACAAACAGTGAGATATTTGATACACAAATATTTATTAGGCCGGCACATTTACATTGAAATCCGATAACAAGGTTAGGATTTTGTTTGTATTGATCATACATCTTTCTTGTTCTTACATAAACTAAATTAAAAATAAAAAATTCATATAGCAATAATGTAATAAAAATACAACCAGTACTGGAAGTAATAAAGTTTATATTTAAATTAAAATAATTAATTTTAAAAATATACTAGGACATAAGTATCTAACATTATTTTCATCTTGGTTAACTTAAATTTTGACTATCTAACATTTAGGTTATATGGTTTATGCTGACACCTAATTTATATCGAACTATTGGTGAGATCATTCTTTCTTAAATCGCCCATTAAACATTAATCCAGAACTAAGTTTAAATTTAATTTACATAGTGGAATCTTACTTCCAAAAAAACTCCTAATAGAGAAAGTTCCTTTTTCCATCAAGTCTTATAATCCTCTAAGCTCATGGGGTTGGCAAATTTTGGAGAGAAAATTTCTTCCTCACTCATTGAATTTAAAAAACTCATTTATTAAATCAGATTTTATGTAGATATAGCATTATTATGATGATTCAAATTAGAAATATCTTTATGTTAATTTATACAATTTATTATGCTCAATTTCTAGAAAAAAAAACTATCAAATAATTATCACATTGATTAATAATATAACAAAATAATTTTATTAATTGATTATATTAAACTCATTGGTTATGATTGTAAAAGTTCGAAACTAAAAAAAAAAGTTTATTACTTAAATGTAGAAGCGAATAATAAAATTAAAGTTTACATTTCTTACACAGTAAATTAGAATGTTTAATAAAATTAAGAGAATGTCTCTTCTACATTAGTTCATAAAGAAAGACAAACAATAATCAAAACAAATAAATAAATATCTTGAGAGATTAACCTCTACTAGCACTTGAAGGAGAGTTCGGGAGGTGATCTACTCACAATTCTCTTACTGATCGGGATCTGGATCTTGGTCTTCTTGATCTGAAATAATTAATAAAATAGTGAGTTATACTAACTTAATAAGAATATCATACTAATTACTGATACGAAAAATCGAGTGTTGGTAAAAATTATAAAATAACTAATAGAGCCCTTGATTTAAATAAATACATTTAACTTTAAAACGTTTTATTTCATACTTACCATTATAAATTTTTCTAAAGTCAACCTATGAAAACAAGTAATCAAATGATATTTTAATTTCGTGTATAAGATCAGTAATTTTTCATTTTTAACCTAATTACTAGGACTCCTAGGGAGTCTACAGGGATATCATTCTATTCTGAACCTAGTATCTCGATTTAACAATTAATCCAGCCGTCCCAATATCACATCCAGTAATGGACGCTAACATACCATCCCCTCGATGCCCCGTCAGGTATGAGGTGAACCATCTTTCCAAACTCTTCCAGTAAAGAACTTCTCGACCTTGTCCAATTGAGATAATGTTTATAGTAGGGTTCCTTATGTACCGAATCCGTCCACTCTTTCACAAGATACCCAATAAGCTTTCGCATACATAGATTCTCATTGTCCAAACAATCACCAATCGCATATTACACATTCACATTTCAGTTTAAACGACATCTAAGCAAGCGATATAATTTATATAACCAAATAACCAAGTAACTAAATAACCAAATAATCAGTACAGGAGAACCCAAATAAATCAAATAACTGAAAACACAATTTAAACTAGCAATTTAATGCACACAATGCAATAGTAAACATCTTAAACAATATATGAGAAAATGAACAATAAAATAGGACAATCGTACACTGACTAGTTTCGTCTCCATTAGTGACATGTAATTATTGTTAAGAATTTTTTAATTTTTACAAAATAAGAAATTATTGATTATTAAGTCTTAGTTTACCGTAACGGAGAATATGGTAAGAGATATTTACTTAAATCAGTATTTCGAAATGTTATACTACCCACAATGCCTCTTGACGAGCCTTGAATTTTCTGAATTTTTTCTACAAAAATTAAAATACTTGTCACATACCCAAAAATACCTTCAAAATCCAAAATCGGTGTTGAAAATTCTTTCCAGCCAATTTTAGGGTTCCGGCACGGCGCTACTGCCATGCTCCGGCCCCGAATATGCCACCAGGGTGACGGTTCACCTTGGTCTGACTGATTTTAGCTGATTTTAGTCGATTTTATATTTACACCTACCAAGAAACACGTTAGGAAGTCTCGGTTGTGTAGAAAAATTAAAAATTCAAACTTACTAGTGGGAAGGGTCTCTGGGTGCGGTGACTCTGCCGGTTCTCCTTCGCGGTTGGGATTTCTCCTTCGGCTAACTTGCACAGAAAAGGACGGTAAACACAATGGTTAAAGAATTGTGTGAAATGAAAAACGGAAAGGGCCTCATTGGAGGGGTTTTAGGGTTTTGGCCACGGCGGCTCCATCAGACTTTGTTCGCAGTTTTTGGCTCATTCGCCATCCTTTTTGCTTCGATATGGCCACAAGAAGACTCGAAATCGAATTCTGAGCGAGAAGAAGAAAATTTTACCTTTCCAGCCGGGGGTTGGTCTCCTTTTTCTGTGTCTAGTTCTTCTTCTCCAGCAACGGCAGGTGTGCCTAAGGTTAAGGTTCCCTGAGACGCAATGTTTAAATACTCATCCCATATCGATCTGGGTCATCCGTCCGCGCGGGATGTGATCGGGATCGTCAGACACGCAGGTTATCCACGTGGCCTCCCGGTGACGCCGATGTCAGCGTGTTTTACCACGCAACGTGCTCTAATTCACCGTGGTTACTGACTAGGTTATCCCACATTGCTAATTTTTTTTTTTTTGCGATTTTACCTTATGTTTTTAAATTTTCTTTCAAAATTTCATCACTTTTTTCCAAAACTATTTTTAATTTCGTCCATATTTTATTTTTTTCAATAATTTAAATAAAATAAAATTAATTATTTATATAATTTTTATAAATAAAAAAAATTATCCCGAACCGATTTTTGAGTTTAGGTATTACAATGATTGATATTTAAAAATATATCATGACGCCTAAAAGATATGAAATAATTTCTCAAAAAAAAATATTTCGATCAACATATTTCACAACATATTTATGTCATCAACTGTATTATGGAAACACTTAAAGTATTAGTAATCTTTAAATATTAATAGTCATTCATCATGATTCATCAATGATATTTAAATCAATTATGTTAAGAGAAACTCTATTATCTTCTACTGCTATCCCCATTGATTTTTTAAATTGTTTATAGTATATAAACATATAATAATATTTCTTTTATACTAATAGTGTTGAATTTTTAAACTACTACTGATATAATATCATAAAATTAATGTTATACTTAGTAATTAATTTGGTCAAGATAATTGGAAATAACTATAAGTTTTTAGTATCAAAATATAAATTCATTCCACATAAGTCAATGATAATGGTAATTAAATTAAAAGAAAAATTCTTGTATTATTATTGCCTTTAAATTCTTTCTTGACACATAACTCTGTGCAAGACATTTATTCAAGTTAAATCCTATGCACTAATCTATCTATACTAATAATGTTCAAGTTACATTAATCATGTGACTTAGGAACCATAATTTATGTTTAAGTCCCATAATTATAATCTTATCTATTTTTAATAGTCAATAAAAATTGTCATTTAGAATATGCAAGAATGTGATAAAATTAAATAGCTTGATCTTGTATTAATACAATAAATAACTACAATATTTTCTTGAAATAAATTATTGTAATAATGCCTCTAATAGTTATTAACGTGAAGAACTTTCATATATTCACTATTACTGAATTTTTGTAACTATTCTTCCATTTCTTGATATTAGTCATTCACTACTATAGGGTTTTATAAATGTTTATAAATCATTCAAAAAAATAAATAAATAAATAAGGAAAATGGTTTAAATCAAATGTTACACAGTGTTCATCTTTTGTTTATCAAGTTCAAAAACTCTTCTTTTCTTCTTATGCAATTACAAGTATTTGCAATATTTAATTTTAACATTTTTAAATTTTATTTATCTACTTTTTGTTTTAAGACTAGAAGACAAAGAATATAGCTTCTTTCTACTAAGGTTGTTTTAAAAAATGCAATTGAAAATGGAGAAAATAAATAAATATATTTTATTTCTATTAATTTATATTTATTAATGAAGCTTCCAACGATTGACAATCACCAACATCCAACAGTTAACAGTGATGTTTTTTACTTTAGTCTACTTTCTCCCACATCGTTCTCTCCTCTCCTTCATCATCAAACCATTTTTTTTTTTTATTTAATATCGCCTTTGCATTTCTCTATCCGCTCTCAAAGACGGTGAGGCCAGAGCCGATCGGGTTCTTCTGCGCCGCACTTTGGTGAGTTGTTGTAACTGGTTATTTTCGTTTTTTTGATGAATCATTGTGTTTGTTTTTAAATTATTTGAACCGTTCCAAGTATTATATCTACTTCTTAACTTGGTGTTGATTCATACATGAAAGAGAGATTTGTAGACGCCTCACCTGGGTCATTGAATATTTGCTTATCTTTTTCTGGGAAGATTTCCATAGATGATTAATCAAGGTTGTGTTTGGACAAATCCAGAATTTATGAGCTTTAATAACTAACCATCATTCCTTGTATGTGTTCTCAAAATTATGTTATGATTGATAAGTATGTGTTTCTTAATTAATCAAACTCTCTGGAATTCCTTCTAAAACAAGTGTTTGTAACACAAGTAAGTGTATTTGGAGGTGTTTGATTGCAGAGTCAGATGGCTGTGTCAATTAGGAACAAAAGCACAAGCCTGTTACGGTTAGCACAAGAGAGAGCAGCATCGAAGAAGGTGGAAGAAGACCACAAGAAGCAAGAAGATATTGCAGTGCCATGTCTTTCTAAAGATTGCATTTGGAATATTCTCATTCGGCTGCCTATAAATTCTCTTCCACACTCAAGGTTTGTGTGTAAGTCATGGTACGACATAATTAACAGTCCCACTTTCATTGATGCCCACCTTCATCGCTCTCAAACCGTTTTGATCTTTCTGTGTTTTCAACATAGAAGATCACTCTCTTCTGTCAAATCAGTTCCAAATACTTTTTCAGTTGAATCCAGTTTTCTTCCGACAAAATCTGGTTCTATCTTTGGGGAGCCCACTGTCAGCTCCAAATCAATATTTTACATGGGTTTCATGGAATTCAAGAATGGAAAATGTCAGATGGGAGAATACAATATAACTTGCTCGGGAAACATTAGAGGTACATGCAATGGTCTAGTTTTACTTGATAACAAACTGAAGAAAGGAGGACTGTTGGTCATGAATCCTGTGACAAGGAAGATCATTGCTCTACCTCTTGGTACAATATCTTCTCCCCATAATGATTCTTATGGCTTTGCATTTATTAATGCCACAGGTGATTATAAGGTGGTACACTTGTTTAGGGATATGTTGGGATACATTAATTGTGAGACACTATATCTGGGAACAAGAGTTTGGAGAGAGGTGAATGGACCCACTTTTGGACTGTTTGGTTGGTTAGGAAACAATCCCGTTTCAGCAATTGACGCATTGCATTGGATTCCTGAAATTGATCGCAGTGATTACCTCGTTTCCATGGAAATGGAAAATGACAAGTTCACTACAATTGCTCTCCCCCAAAGCTGTCAAAAATACGATGGGATTATTGAAATGGGTGGTTTTCTATGTTTTGTAACTCATGAGGAACTCAACGTAGATGTTTGGATCTTGAAAGGTTTATGTGGGGAGGTTTGGACAAAGCAGCATTGCATCACAAGAGGTTGCATACTTGACATGGTTCCCCTTTTGAGTCTAGGAGTTAGTGGAGATATAATTTTCAAGAGGGATGAAGATGGTTCCCTTTATATCTATAACTTCGAACTCCAAGAGTTGAGAAAGATTGAGATGGAAGCGGCTGGTCTCCTGCAATCAAATTTGTACATGCCTCATGTCAACAGCCTTGTTTCATGGAAATGAAGGAGTTGTACACTATTGACTTGCCCTTTGATAAGTCATATGAAGCTGTTTTATATGCATCACTATTGATAATATAAGTAATAATTAATGTGGATATCACTTGTTGTTTATAGTAATTCTCTGGGTTATGGTAAGACTGCTTCAACAACTACTTGTCTTGAAACGCACTCTGGATTGGTTGGTTGGATTGGTGTATGGTTGTATAATACCTAAATGCTCTTTATCATCTATTTTTAAATCTAATGATGCATTTTGCATTTATGTTTTAATTTTAAAGTACATTGGCTAATTTGAAGCCATTGTAGTGAAAAAACTGTAATATCAATTAAGTATAATCTTCAATTACTCCAATGATTAGGGTGCATAAATCACTTAAAGAGAAAAGCGTTCAAAATTCATATAAGATATGTTTATTGCCATATCAATGTTTTTCAGCTTAAATAAAATGCATAAGAGATGGAAAAGAAAATCAATATGGGTATTCACTTTCATAAAGATTATTCAACAAATATGATTCAATTCAAACCTTAATCCAGTCAGAATAATTAAAAGAGCCAAACTAGAAGAAGAAGAATCCTTTCATCACCATTTAATCAAGTCCTTTTACATTCAACTTATTTATAGGAACTTGCAAGCATAAGGTAACATATGGCATAACAACCAAAGCAAATCCTATTGATTTTGTAATGTTGAGTAATAGAGATGATACCTTGATTGGCAAGCCAACTACTAGTTATTTTACTACAAGTTACAGTCTACAACAGACTACTAATATGATAGCAGAAATTAATTGAGAGGCATTCTGCAAAGTTCAAGCAGCCGCTTCAGCAGCAGAAGAGACCTTTCTAAGGACGAAAATAGGATCGCCAACTTTGATGATCTTTCCTTTTCCTTCAGTATGAGTGTTCTTCCAAACCATGTTCTGCCCGAAATAAATCTGCCACAGAATTAACATAATTATTCATTTTTGTATCATTTGCATCAGCATCTGAAAATCAATCTAAAGTCTGTTTACGTCTCACTTTTCCCTGCTGTTTTCTGTTTGGCCTTAAAACCTTGTCCGACCTAAATTTCATCAGCGTTGCATTGGGTTCAGAGCCTGCAACTCCTGTCTCTTGATTAATTGTCGGTATCTGAACCAAATATTGTATCATTGTAGAGCATGTCAGGCAATAAAATGTACAGCTCTAACAGACTCCAACTGAAGTTAAGAACTCCAATCACGTTGGAGAACTTTTTAACATGGTAAGTAAGGAATTTATCTTATTGCAGCTCTATGGTCACTCTATTTGTAAGTCTACAGTACTGCAAAAACAATACAAATGAAAGGAAGGACACTCACTGATCTGACAGTAGTTTTTATGTGTAGATTGAAACTTTTCCTAGATTAAGATATGGTCATCATCATTTGAAATCAGAACCTTCTGGAGGGTATTCACTGGCTACCCACATATCACTCAATTGATTATATTTCTTTGAGAATATTCAACCTTCATTGTCAATCTCAACAGCATAGTTATTTTCATCCATTTTCCTCTATTAACTGTTTTACATATCATCTCTGTTAAATAATTTAACCAAGTCAACTCTTAGGAATTTTTATTGGAAAACGAACCACCCTCTTGGCATTCTGTCACAAGGACTGCTAATACTAGCTACAGGAGCATAAAGAAAAAAAACAAGTTAATTTGCACAAATGCACCAGAAAAGAATCAACTTATTACCTTGCAACGGGAGCATAACTTCACACCTTGAAAGGTAAACTTGTTTATCCTGATCTCTGTCCATAAATCTTCAGCATAGGGTTCACAACCATCAACAAAGATGCTATGACATTCAAATGACCAACATCAGCTATGCACAAGCCAGGAAGATAACCATGGTACAACATGAATTATAAAATTGAGCTGAGAATGCTGGTTCTATAAATATATATATATATATATTATTTTTTGAAATAAATAATCTGATCTAAATCATTAACAGGGTTCTCTAAGGAGATTCCTGAGTGTAATAATACAGATTGCAGAGAATATGCAAGAGAAAAAGCTTTCGGATACTTCAAATGAGTAGATATGTGAGAGGCTGGACAAGTACTTGGGTCTGAAACGGCTGATGGGCACAGGTTCCCTTAGAAGCTTATTTAGTGCATCCAGTGATCCCTGCAACAAAAAGATTATCATGAAGATTAAGATTTTAAAGTTCATTTTAAAATTAAGATAAATAAATTCCATGTTCAAGTTGGCTGACCTGAGATATCAGCATAAATGGAAACAAATCTGAAAACATTGTAGTGTGACCAGGTGCATATTCTGGATCCACCGGCCTTGTTTCTGATGCTGCAGCGATTATGAGAAGAATGCAATCATCATCTCAGTTTTTACTTATAAACATAAAAAACACAAGTTCGTCATGTTGACGGGCTCCACACCGCTGGAAATGCCCTAGCTTACTCTCTGCTTTTGTTGTGCCCCTAGTTAATTTAGAATGTGCTAATCTAATAAATTGCAGAAACATAAAACACAACCTGCATTAAAACGAACCAGCCGACTGGGTTTCCCAAGATAATTTGTAAACCATTTTGATGCTTCTTCTCCCTCGTCCAATGCAGAGCCGGACCACTCCCATACTGACACACCATCTGCTATTTCCTGCGGTTTACTCAGTGAAACCTTGAGTCCTTCCATCCCTGGAGCTTTTATTACTGCAAAGAAAGCAATTAATGGATCAAAACTGGAAATTTACAACTTAACTGAAAAATAGAAAAGAATATGGTTTATATAAGGTCAGAAAAGACATCCACTGAATGAGTTTTTCATGTTCAAGATATATTAGAGATGCAAAACTCATGAAAGGTATCTTCAAATGTACTAGTGATAACATCTTTGGAAAGCAAACAAATAACCAAGTTAATAAAGGAAAGGCATCACAGCAACACCATAAAACATAGAAGCTACGATCAGAAAATCCAAAATAAGGCCCCATGAAATTTGACACAGTATTCAAAACTTCAATGAACTATAAAGTGCTTACATATCTTATTGTTTTTCTCTTACACAAGCAGATTACACTTGTTCATATGCTCAATTCGATAAAAGATGTTTGTAGATTGCAAGACTAATGTTCCAAAAATATGAAAATTGAATAAGCAGTTTATGATGGAAAATGAAAATCAGTTACATGATTCAGGAAATGAAGTGAGGGACTAGAATTGGGGAAAGTAAAGCGCTAAATGGAGCAGTAACACCTCAAGGAAGAGAACTTAGGAAATGAGTTTACCCATATAGGAGTTGTCTGTAGGCTCCCAGTCCTCCAAAAATGCATCCTTTGGCAGCTCAACCTCAATCAGAGCAAGCTTTGGCTCAACTCTTTGAGTATATGCCCTTCCCTTGTAATTCACAATTAACCAGTTTCGATCCCATCGAAATCCTGCATGCCCAAACACAAATAATCCGAGATAGATAATTCAAGACATATATAATCATACCCATTGGACCGGAATCACGTAAAATTAACAAAATATCCAACGATTCATTAAAAAAAAAAAAAATCAACGATTGTACAGACACTGAGAAGCAAAATCAAGTGGGTCAAAGAAATGAGAAGAGGAAACAGAGGGAGATGAAAGCAGCGAGGTAGCGTGGAAAGTTGGTTTACCACTAGGAGTGAGGAGTGCCTGCGATACAGAAATTCCACGGCATGATTTTATTGGATATACGAAGAGAGATGCCACTTTAGCAACTCCCTCCATCTTTCTCTGCAATTTCAGTCGCACTAGATATCTGTTGTAATTGTAATTTGAAAGTGATGAAGGAGAGATATATAGAAAATGAGTAATGCAGCATCTCAGCAGTTCTTGCTTTTTATTTTTGCCTTTAAGAAGTAATTTTAGGTAAAATAAAAATATTTTTAATAAAAGTAAAAAACGAAAATCTATTTTTAATAATTTTAAATACAACTAGAGGAGTAAAACAATTTTTTTTTATATATAAAAATTAAAATTAAAATTTATTTTCGATAATTTAAATACAATTTTAAATTTTAATAAAAATATATACTTTTAAAATTTAAAATTTATTTCCATCAAATTTATAATTTTTAGTTTTTAAAATTATATTTATGAAATTAAAATAAATTTTAATAAAAAATTTGCTGCTCAATATTATCCTCCATTTTGAAAATGCAGGATACGGACGTGGGAATTCTTGACCAAATAATCTAAATGAAAAGAGTGTAAGGATTGGTGTCATAAACTTGTATGTCTTTTTTCATATTTATTAATTATTTTCTATTTGTCGTATCCTATGTGTTATTTTTAAATATTTTTATTAAACAATTTATATATCTCCTTAAGATTTAAGAGACCAAGTAAATCAAAACATATGGGGTATGCATTTAAAAATAATTAGTATTTTATTAAATATCTAATTTTTTTATTTATTTTTAGATATAATAAAAAAATAATTAATAAAAATAATCAAATATAAATATTATATAATTTGAAAAAAAAAAAACACCAAATATATTCTTAGGAAGAATGCTCAAAAACCCAAGAGAAGGTTGCATTAAGTTTTATCTCTTTGTTTATTAAAAAGATTTTTAGATAACTCCTATTTAAAGTAAGTTTCAGCATTTATTTTTTTAATAGAATTAATATACGAGAAAAATTATAAAATCTAAAAAATTAAAAAGCAAGTGGCCAACACCTACCATATTTGGCACGCTTAAAATGAGACAAAAAAGATCTACCGCTCATTCCATATTTTATTTATAGATTTTAAAAGTAAATTATTTAAAATGAAGGTCCAACCTGGGATAACTTTTGTGGGAGAATAAATTATAATTATAAATTTAGTTTTTTCCTACATTTTTAAATAATAA
>NW_019014662.1:1318696-1331259 GCF_000150535.2 Carica papaya | reverse complement strand
TTTGACACATTAGGCAACCAATCATCTCCTAGCTAGTTATGTGTTTTTTATTTGCAATTAGAAAATCCTGAACCGTTAAATTATCAACTGAAGGTCATACCAACTTTCAGGAAAATTGCCATGACATTTCACTTTAGAATATTTTTTTCATATCACATACTGCAGATAAATTGACATATTTATAAAATGGTGATATGAAGCAGCAAAAGAAAAGGAATAAATGCTTACATTAGACCAAAGATCAAGAGAAATTTAGAGCACTTTAATCTAGACCAAAGATCATTTTCCCTCTATTTAATGAACAAGTAATTGATGGTCATCAAAGATAGCATACAGAAAAAGCTCCTAATCTATATTTCTTTTTTACAAGGGGTGCATAGAACTTTTCCTGCATTACCATCTGACAGTTCAAACACCATTCTTCTTGTTGAACTAAAAACAAATTAAAGTTTTGAACTGTTTCAGCTAACAGGAAGTAAAAACAATCTTCTTCTCAGACTTTAAAGTTACTTCCGGTACAAACTGTCATCATTATTGAATTAATATTGGAGGGACGTCATCTTTGATCCCTTTCTGACAGTATCAACCCCTAAACAAATTTCTTTTTGACAGAACATGTTTTGTAGTCCAAAAACTTCAATAACATATCGCTCTTGCTTTTTTGTTTCTGTGTTGTGCATAATACGCGATGCTTCTTTTTCTAAAGAAGTTGAGGTTGTAATTTTACTCTTCATTCATTGAAAAATTGCATTGAAGTAGGTAAACATAGAGATCCCAGCTCCCAATCCTATGTACCCACAGAAATGATATAGGAAAATATTGGCCTAATTGGGATCAATAATGGATTGAACATTGGACTCTTCTAACCAAAGCAAGTACATGTGGTTTTGACATTGCAAACAACAAGACTACAACAAAAAATCTTAGAAATATAGAGCAAATTTTTGGAGAATACATTTACCAGCATAAGATTAGCATATTGGCATCTTGAACTAGTGCACCAACTCTAATTTGCATGTTTATGCACCGTGATTGTGCTATACTTACTGCCCACTTGAATCTCTCAGGATCACAAGCAAGTCGTTTAATTTTGAGTGGCACACCAGAATGCTGAATCACATGAAAAGAACAAACAAGTCTTCATAAAGATGGAAAAATAGATAATTGTATCAGTAAATGCAATGCTTAATGCTGCACTGGTGCAAAGCTTGCTATATACCCAATTCTTTTCCCAAAACTCTAAGACACGTTGTTGTTGTTGTCTCATAGTCGAAGCAAGATCTGGATCTTGAAGCTCCAAAAGATCATCCTAAAGAAAATGTAGAGGAGCAGAATGAGAAATATTGTCAAATAGAGCCTTCATAATTCAGTTTTACTTTATAGGTTAACGTGTCAACTTATGGTGAATGGCGATCAAACAATCGCTGAACAAAACAAGGCAGGCTAAGCCTGATCAATGCAAGATCGAATGACAGATAAAATAGATTATTCAAAAGATATAGGATAAGATGATGGCTGGTCATCACATGTTCATAAAAGAGAAAAAGTGGCCTACAATGTTGAAGTACATAAACGATAACACTTCTTAGGCGAAAATGTAACCACATTGTCCTCCAAATGGGCCACATTAATATAGACATGTATTTGAAATTTCATATTTCGGAATGAAGCCTGTATAAGGTTTCAAAGATATTATAGATGCCACCATAAATAGGACAGTTTAGCAGACTAAGATAAACAACCAGATGATCTCAAGGTAGCACTAAGTGATTGCTTGCTTGAAGAATCCTATTATTATATTTCAGAGCTTGGATGCTGAAAGTCAAAGAAATATATGAATACTGATAATTACACCCCATCTTTGCAATAATAATCAATGCATGAGTACCAACTGTTATCTCAAGTCATTCACCTAGTCCCTGCTTCTGGAATCTCACCTCTATATAAATAGACCTTAAGAAAGAAAAAAAGACAAAACAAAGCAAAACAAACATAGTATAACACATATATCTAAACTAAACTGACTAAACTAAAATAAGTAAAACAAACATGCATAGCAATTTCTAATGCCAGGTAGTTGACATGATTATTTATGAAAGACTATGACCAATAACGAGTCATATACGAAGAAGAAAAAGTAAAACATAAACAATGGCATATTACATTAAGCTTTTTGATTATGTGCACACACCTCAGTAGCTAGAAGCAAGCTGGTGCACTCATCTGCACTGGGTAAGAAGTCACCGTATAGTTGCCAAAAGTTATCTTCCCGATCAAATGCGTACAAAAGAAGGCATGCTAACCTGAGATCCCAATCTGTCTGCCGCACAGCAACATCGATTACATGTATACAAAAATGTGGAAACAGGTATAACAGAGAGCCTATAATGATGATACACAAAAAATACAATTACCTCTGGATTAGTTGAGTTGATAATATCAAATATTGGATGACCTATTGGCACTATATCAGGGAAAAACATCCACGGGAGTTTCTGCCTTATAGTTAACATCAACTCTAAAGGAATTTCCATGATTACCTGTGCAGGGAATTATGCAATCATAATTGTAAAATGAGGAAACCCAAATAAATTAATTAATATCGGCATAACAAATAAGAACCATCAACAATTATAACGGAAGGAATAATTACAATTGAATCTAGCAACTATTATAACAAAAGACTTCAATTAACAAGAGTAATAACCAACTAACTTGGAAACTCAATACTAGAGAATGACACATGAAGATCAATTCTCCATTTCAGCAAATCTGGAAAGTTAATGCTCCACCCAGAGTTGTTTTCTTGCATGGGAAGTAGGTTGTAGGTGTATCCTTACTATTGATATGTTGATGAGGAGGGACAAAAATATTAGTGAATGAATGTTTTCTATGCAAGAGGAAAGAGGAGTCTTGCAATCACATCCTTCTTTGGTGTCCACTTGCATATAAATTATGAATCATGGCTTACTGGTTATTAAGGATCAGTTGGGTGATGTTTGGATTAGTGAGGGAATAGATATGGGCTTGCAAAGATATTAATGGAGAGAAAACATGTGAGTCTCATTCGCCATACTATATTTTGGGTGGTGTGGAAGGAGAGAACCAAGAGAGTTTTTGAAGGGGTAGCAGATGACTTTGATATAGTTAGATATAGATGGTTCCAAACTCTAATTTTTTTTATTATGAGTCATCCTCTTTATATAATAGAAGACTTTGGAGACTTTATTGATATTTTGATTGATATGTAAATATTTTTTATACATAGGTTAGCACTCCTTTGGTGCTTTTGAATTCACGAGTCTTACCATACTTTTTATTTCAAAAAAAGAAATTATAACAAAAGGTTCCTATAATAGGAACATTACACTACATGCTACTGCTAAATATAACCAAAGCAATTAAGCACACTCCAACTGCCACAATACTGTGAAAGAAAGAGCAGACTGCCATTGATTTACATTAGTAGACCATTCTAGATGAAGCTACTTACCCTGGCACGTCGAAGTGGTTCCACATCTTTGGAAGCATAAACCCCAAATCCATCTGGACCTTCCTTAAATTCAATGCCATATGCTCTTGTACTTCGAACATACCCAATCTTGTAGAAATCAGGATCTGCTGGCTCCAACTATGATTTACAGAAGGGCCAAATATTTAGGCGCTTGGCAGTTGGAATTTATAGACAAGCAAAAAAAACAATTTAAATTAAAAAATTCCATAATTTATAAGCAAAAATTCCTTTAATCCTATAAAAAGCGTAAGAAGAGAAAGAAACATACGATGATGGTTATACATAATTTTGCTTTGGTAGTAAACATATTATGCAGAAGAAAACCTTATCCCAGCCAAATATTCTCTTAGCATAGTGACAAAAGTTAGCAACTCAGCTAAGTGGACCATCATCTTCGTAAATATCTTCTAGCAAGAGATAAAAGATTTGAAGAACCGATGTTTTTATGTGTAGAAAGGCAAAAAAAACCACATATATATATATATATATATGCAAATAAAAGGAATTGTTTCCGGCAATGTTCCCGACAAACCAAAAGCAGATGAAGTTGGAAGATTAATTACTACCTCGGAAGGAGATTCTTCGAGTGGGGGAGGTTGAAAGAGAGGGAAAGGAGGCGTTTCAACTGCAGCCCTGATGGGTCGACCTCTGTCGTCAGCTCCACCGCTGAATGAGTATCTGCCTCCTGGTCTCCGTGACCATCCATTGGACAAAACCTTGCTCTGTTTTGATTTCACATACACATTTATACCCATTTGAAAGAGACAAACAGATTAAAAGCAATCAACAGTTACACATACATACATATCTGTAGAGAGAGAGAGAGAGAGAGAGAGAGAGAGAGAGAAATTGGAGGTACCCGGGAGCTGGAGAGGAAGCAGTGGGTGAGGTGATGAAGGGAAAATGAAGCAGCCATTTTGAGGAAGGAAAACAGAAGTTAGTTGATGTTGGGCGCCGTCAACCAGCAAGAAGAAGAACGTTATCCACTTTCCTCAATGCTGCGATTCTACCACTTTTCCAAGGAGGACTGTTTGTCTGAAATATTAAACAGCTTCATTTCGTTTTCTTTCCATTTTCTCCAATTCTCTAACTTCATGTTTTGGCAAAAATTAATAACTAGAGAAAAAAAAAAAAGAAATATAAGGATGTGTGTGTTAACTAATAAGTTATTGTTTGTTATATAGATAAAGAAAAAATAAAAATAAAAAAGAAAAAAGAAAACATATGCTTTTGAGAAATGACTTATTATATGAAAAATATTAATCATTTTTTATGCTTTATTAATTAATAAGTTTAATATTTTTAAAATAAAAATACAATTTAAATTTTATTTTAATTTATTATAAATTATTTAAATAATTTTATTTTGAAATCAAATGATAAATTAAAATTAAAATTTAATATTTACTTTTAATTTTATGACATAATTAATTAGATATAATGCTATATTTTATATTTAAGGTACTTTTTGCAATAAATTTTATTAAAAATTATATTATTTTTTACCTTCAAGTTTTTTTTTTTTTTTCCAAAAGTAATTTTAAAAACACTTTTATCAACTCACAGCAAAATGGATCTTAAATACTTTTTTATCTTAGGTGGGGTAATTGTTCTTTATATTATATTATTATAATAATAACAAACTCGTAGTTGAGAAAAGAGATTTGGAATGTCATGAGAGCTTATCCTATAAAAAAATTTGTGGTAATAGAGGAAGAATCCTTCTACATTATTTTGGCTAAAGATTATTAAAATACATTAATTCAAACGAGAACTAAAAGAATTCTATATTAAATAATAATCTTTTCAATAGAGGGTATAAAATGGTTAATTAAAAGTTTAATAGTTTTTTGGAAGGAAGATAAAGGTTCAGAGTTAAGGAGTATGGTGGAAAGAAACACATTATGTGGGTAGTTTTAGGTGCTAATGAAGGAGGAGATTCTTAACATTAAAGGAGACATCACAAGCGAAAATGATGAGTATTTATATTTCTGATAAAGATAAATAGGTGGTTGAGGATGGCATAAGTAGTGGGTGGTGTGGTAGGAAAAATCTTTAAACTACCATGGGTGACTCATAAGGGGGCCTTAAAAAGAGAAGTTAATGAAAAAATACATTTTATAGGAGTTAAAAAAATGAGTATTAACATTTTCCTGCATGATTATATTATGAAACTTACATTGTAACGCCCGGAAAATGTGGGAAAAAATTTATTATTTTATTATTAAATATTTTTATTAGGTTTCTTTAAAAAAAAAAAGCGCCACGTCATCAACCATGTCAGCAGACCCAGTCAGCAGTCTTGGCCAACCAGGACCTGCCACGTGGCAAAACCACGTCGACCGGGGACGAACCACGTTGGCGATCCGCGTACGCGCGATCGGACGGCCCAGATCAAGTGTGCGCACGGACGACCCAGATGCAATCGCACGGACGACCCAGATTCAATCAAAAACGGACGGCCCAGATTAAATCAAAATGGACGGCTGAGATCAAAAGGCAAAAGGGTATAAATAGAACCCCCACACCTGACCACAAAAACCCTAGCTGCCTGCCCTCGCCGGAGAAGACGAATCAGACGCTGGAGAAGCCGGCCGCCGCCACCGGCCGCCGCACTGGGGAGATTTCCGACCGCCGATCGAGATAAATTTCATACCCCCGACTCGTTTTTCCACGCTGATTTCTCATGTGGCCAAATCTGAGCCAAAATCCCGGCCAAACGGCTGAAAAACACGGCCGAAACACGAACCTCACCGGAGAGCCGCCGCACCCGAGAGCACCGCCGCCGGTAAGCTTCGGTTTTCCGTAATTTTTTGGCCCCCCGAGGGCCCTAGGATTGTTTTATCGCAAGGACCGATGCAAGTGTGGCCGAATTCGGCCGGAAAGGGCCGAAAACGGCCAAACCGAGGCGAATCGCCGCTGCGCCGTCGCCGGAGCACGGTGGAGCCGCCATGCCGGAATTGCGATATTGGCCAAAAAGGGGCTCTGGGCCTAATTTGGGATTTTTTGGAACACGTGCAAGTACCAGTAGTGCGTTTCAGTTCCCCGGAAAAAATTCAGAAAAAATTAGGGACAGCCTGTAGGCGCACTGTGAAGCCGTATTCGGACCCCGAAACGAGTAAGGACCCCTCACCCTATTTCCTATCACGGTATTAAAGTTCAATAATGATAAAACGGTATTTCTTGAATCAACGAATGTGTGAAATTGCTTAAGGTCGCTAATGGAGCTCGAGTATAGTGTGTTTGTCGGTTAACTGTTATTTGACATATTTTACAGTTTTAAATGCAGTATGAGGTCTGATGTTTTCATTTCATTGTTTCGCGTGCATATTTTACTGTTTTATTGATTATGGGTTGAATGACTGAGAAACCGATGCTGTATATTGTCTTGTTTGGCATAAATAACTGTTTGCTTGTTTGTATGTAAATTGATGACGCTGACTGAGGAAAAGGAGAATGAAAGATTATGTAAATTGATGATTGTATAATGTGGTCAGTCTGACTAGATATCCTGGGAGATGGTGGACGGACTGGGTCCGTAGGGAACCCTACCGGGATTGTGGTCTCTCATACCGGACGGGGTATGGAGACCTTATGTGTTTTGGCGCCCATACCGGACGGGGTATGGAGACCTTATGTGTTTTGGCGCCCATACCGGACGGGGTATGGGGACGGCCCGTTTCACCCTCATACCGGACGGGGTAATGAGGTTTATAGTTTTGGCGCCTATACCAGACAGGGTATAAGGACGGCCCTGGAATCTGATTTCAAGTGTTAAGGGTTAACGGGTAGCGGGACCCCTATGGATCCCCATGAATACTAGTGGGCTGGTAAATGAGGAAAATATGTTGTGTAATGATTGAATTATAAAAGGCGTGATAAGTATTATGTTATACAGTTTATATGATTTCATGATGATGATAATGTTATTGCTTTCGTATATTGTTTTATGAATTTCACCGAGGTAAGTGGATGGTAAAGGATTTATTATGGATAAAAGGATTTGTTGTAAATTATGCTCCATTGGTCTTTTTGTGTTTTCTACCCACCTTTACCTCCGTGACGGTGATATATCGTGATGTCTTTACTGGGCTAGTGTAGCTCATTCCTTATTTAATCATTTCAGATCAGGAAGACATTGTTCCCTAGCCCGTTCCGCAGGAAGACGACGAAGGGGACGCCTAAAGACTCCATAGTCATATTCATAGCTTTTACTTTCGAGTTTCTTTTAGTTAGTTTGATCTTTTATATTTTGAGCACGTTTTTGGTTTTTGTGTAAGGGATGTTAATCGAAATTTTGACTTCACTTCCGCATTTGACGTTTTTAATACACATATTTCATTTTAAATTCTGGGGCCGTTACATACATTTTAATTAAAAATGATACAGCAAGAAACAATAAGGAAATCATATATAGATATGACAAAACTATAGGAAAATCAAGTAGATAATGAATGGTATTAAAGGGAGTAGGACGGGTGTCTCATATTTCAAAAATAAAACCCAAGAAAGCTTAAGTTCCATCTAACCCAAAGAAAAGAATTTATGGTAAATAAACAAGCTAAATATTCCTTAAAAAGCACATTTTAAACCCTAAATAAAGGCCTATAAGTTTGGAAAAAATAAATGGGTTGCTGTACCAAAAACTAGTTAGGCGGGAAAAAAATAATGGAGATTGCCATGACTGAAGAAAAACGAAGAAGGAGCGTATATTGAAGCATATAAGAGGGGAACAAAGTAGATTAAGGTAACCTCTAGTTGAAGCCAATAAGAATAAAAGGGATGAGGAGGAGGGCAATTCGTCATCATAGAAATAAATAGGTGTAAATTTAATGCTTCTTTTTTATCATATATGGTGGTGTTATTGACCTTGTAAACACTTGGAGCAATGTGATACCATTGAACACTAACAAACATAATAAGGATGAGATTTTGTCTTTAGATGTTGCCAAACATGAATGAGATAAGATGACATGTGGAAATGAAATATTTCCTAAACTAGTAATGCATGTGGAAGACAATGAGGAAATGTTGGAAAGTGATGCCTTAAAATTTAAATTGATTTTAGAATTGTTTGAGTGGTTAATGATTATGTTTTATACATTTAACTCTCAGGTAAAGATGTGTAGATTTCAGTTCGAACTAGAAAATTAGACCAGACTGGTTCATTCTATCTTGATCAGACTAGATTGAGCACATGACCATTCTGATCTTTAATCCTTAAATATATAGATTAAAAAATTTGATCCAAATCAATTCAATCCTAGTTAGTTTTGGTTTGAACTGGTAACAAAAAGAAAAAGTTAAAAACCCTAAATATAGTCTCACTAGTGCCTCATTTTTTCCTCTCCAATAGCCTTGTCTACCATTGTCGTGTTAGAGTCGTAAAGTCATCTCCATTAGTGGTTGGACCATTATTCATCTCCAAGCTCCATTCTTCAACTACTTCTTTTGGATCAACTTAGTCTCTCCTCCAAAATCATGATAACGTTAAAAATTTATAATTTATAAGAGAAATAATAAGGTGAAAAAACAATATAGAAATGGTGGATATGTTGTATTATTTTTTTTAAGAAATTATTGATTAACTAAAAATGTTTTAGTCAAATTGTTGACTAAAATTTTATTCAATATTTTAATTAAAAAATAAAGTTAATACATTTACTTGTATCGAAAACATATCTAAAGAATCTAATCCAAATTAGATTAGGCAAATCTTATAAGGCCTGGTCTTCAATTTGAGGATTAGGCTTTTCTAATCTCGATCTAGTTTTATACTTATGCACACCCCTACTCTTGAGATTGAAGATTATCAATTTTTGCGAAGAGTTTCAAAGTGTGTTTAGTAGAAAATACACATTAAACACAAAGAATTTGGAAGAAAGATTGTTGTTTGGTAAACCAGAAAGTGATAGAGAAGTAGAGACTCGAGCTCTGTACTTTGAAAAAATGAGAACTTATATTAATGAAGAATTTACAACAGTATTTATAGTAGAAACATAACTTTTGCTATCTATAATTTTAATCCTAAACTATGTGTATTTATAATTTATCTCTATATTTACAATAATTATAATTTTATCCCTTCTAATAGCTCCCTCCCCTCCCCCACCTAAGCTGGAGGATGCAAATTTTGAAGACTGAGCTTGACCAGCATGTTCTGAAACAAATAAATTCTAAGTGGTTTAGTGAAGCAATCTGCCAGCTGATTAGAAGAGGAAACGAGTAATAAACGAAGAAAATCATCCATGATCTTTTGATGAATCATGTGACAATCAATCTCGATATACATGGTACGTTCATGAAAAATAAGATTTTCAGTTATCTTAATAGCTGATAAGTTGTCACAATACAGTAGGCTGTATAAGTGGTAGGGACATGCATATCAGTAAGTATTGCATCCACTGAAGTTCATAGGTAACACTTGCAAGAGCACAATATTCTGCTTCAGTTGAAGACCAAGACACAATAGATTGCTTCTTAGTCTTCCAAAAGACAAAAGCATTACCAAGAAATACATAAAATCCTATGAGTGACTTCCTTAAATTTGCACAAGAGGCCCAATCAGAATCACCAAAGGCTTTGCAGTAAAAAATTCTTGGCTGGATAACACATGACCTAACTAGGAATTCTTTTTAGATATTGCAATACTCTATGAGCAGCCTTTAAATGACTTTAAGTACGAGCATTAAGGAATTGAGACAAATATTGAACATAAAAGGTGATGTTAGGCCTAGTGTTGATAAGATAAAGCAGCTTACCAACTAATTGCTTGTAGGAAGTAACATCTACACTAGGAGAGCCATCTGATTTAACCAATTTTGTGGATGAAGCCATGGGTGTGGACGCTGGTTTACACCTTAAAAATCCTCTGTCTTGTAGAAGATTCAAAGTATACTTTCTCTGATAAAAATTAATTTCTTCAGATGATTTAGCAACCTTAAGGCCGAGGAAGAACTTAAGTTCACAAAGTCCTTAATACAAAAACAATCATGTAAAAGTTTCTTTACAGATTCAATCTGATATATGTTATTGCTTACTAAAATAATATTATCAACATACACTACAAGAATAACAATGGTTGAATCTGTATGTTTAACAACTATAGAAAAATATGAGTAAACTTGAACAAACTCTTTACCCTTTAAAGCTTTTGTTAGCTTAAACTTCCATTATCTGTGAGGTTGCTTCAAACCATATAAGCTTTTCTTTAACTTACACACCTTGATTCTAGTAATTAGACTGGAATCTAGGTGGCAGTGTCATATATACTTCCTCATGCAAGTCTCCATACAAGAAAGCATTACTAATGTCAAGTTGATAAAGAAACCAGCCCTGAATTGTAGCAACAACAAGTAGAGTTCTTATGGTGGTTAACTTAGCAATTGGAGAAAAGTATCAAGATAATCAACATCTGATTATTGAGTGTAACTTTTAGTCACTAACCTGACTTTATATTTTTCAACTGTACCATTAACAATATTTTTTTTTATTTTATAGTCTCATTTACAACCAATGAGTTTTTTATTCTCAAGTAATGGAACTAAATCCCACGTATGATTTTCTCTAATGCATCTATCTCAGCCTCCATTACCTTTCTCCAACATGGTAAAGTAATGCCTGATTATGTGTTCTGGGTTTTGTTTCTTGGGTGGCAGTAAGTATAAAGGACTTATGGGTTTTATCAATGATATTCTATCACACAAAATGATAAATGCAGTGAGGGGTAGATACATTGGAATTGAAAGGGGACTTAAAGCCAGATAGATAATAATCATTCAGATGAGATGATTGTTTTCTAAGTCTGGTAGATTTTTGAGGTACATGAACATGTTCATTATTAGATATAGAGATATCAAGTGATGTATTATCATAAGCAATAATAGGTGAAAAATAGGAGGTATTACCAGAATTGATTGGCACTGGAGACTCTTCATGACTTGCAACATCTTGGTGTTCAACATACCAATTCTCATCACTACAATATGTTATATGAGGCAGCACAAGTGTGTTTGAAGATTTTTGTGATGTGGACATGAAAGGAGATTGAGTCTCAACAAAGTCAATATCACGAGAGATATAAAGTTTTTGAAATTGTAAATAAAGTACTTTGTACTCTTTTATATGTGAAGGATATTCAAGAAATACACATTTGAGAGCTTTGCTGTCAAATTTTGATCTATTAAGAGAAAGATTGGAAACAAAACGCAAACAAACAAATATTTTCAAGTGAGTATAGGTGGGAACATATTTGAACAGTAGCTCAAAAGGAGTTTTGTTATTGATGATTGTAGAAGGTATACGATTGATAAGATAGAAAACATGAAGTACACATTCCATTCAGAATTTTTAAGGCAAGTCTGCTTGGAACCGTAAAGACCTTGCTACATTTAGAATATGTTGATGTTTCATTTCCACCACACTATTTTATTGTGGTGTGTATGGATAAGAACATCGATGTACTGTTCTTTTTGTAGAAAGAATTTAGGCATGTTAAACTCTTTCTTGTTGTCTGTTCTAATGCATTTTATCTTTGTATTAAATTGTGTTTCTATAAATGCAAAAAAAAAAAATTGATGTGCCGTCTTATTTAACTTTGTTATGCATAAGGTATTCTCACGTATTCCGACTCTTATCATCAACAACCGTGAGAAAATAATGGTGACCATAAAGTGAAACAATTGAAAATGACCCCCAAATATCAACATGAACTAAATCAAAACAGTGTATACTGATTGAGGTACTGTCAGGAAAAGAGAGTCTTTTTTGTTTACTATAATGACAAATATCACAAACAAATGAAAGAACAAAGCAATATTGATTTATTCATTCGATGAAGGATTTGAAGTCTTAGCAAAAAATGATGACCAAGACGAAATGCCATAAAGATTTATTTGAAACAACAAAAGGACAATCAAAAGAACTAGTTTGAACAACATAATTTCTAGTGATATAAGCCTTAGTCTTGATGACTTCAAGATGAAATACCCCATTTTTTTCTCTAGCTATACTAATCTTTCCTTCTGGCTATGAGCATCTTGAATGAAAC
>NW_019014662.1:1288279-1299829 GCF_000150535.2 Carica papaya | reverse complement strand
ACCATGCCATGCTTTCAAGGCAAAGTAGCATTCTGGATGTTTAAATTTCAGGCGGTTTGGGAATAACGAAAAACAATCAATCAGTCAAGTCTTAGGATATGCTAAATCTTTAATTAAAAAATCAACAGAGAGAACATTACAGAAACAAAAGAATAAATTTATATGAAGCAGCTCTAATATTAATTTTCTTTCTTCTTTCTGAGATGAATCTCATAGTCAATCTCTTAAGATACAGAACAAAGACGACTTTGTTGGCAAATGAAAATGAAAGTAATTTGAGAAAATAAAAAAGGAGAGATTTCTGTTCAGCATATAGAAGTCAATAACGGCTTACATATTAACGTATAATTTAGCCAATTTCATTCATATTTTTACTTTCCCGACGATAAATTTGTAATCTCAACTATTAAGAGAGAATCACTAAGACATCTAACTTAAATTGTTCAAAAAATATTGACTTAAAACTAAGATACTATTTTTGCTAAAATTTATATTATATTTGCACTGAATCTCTATTCTTATTTTATGAAATTGAAATTTAAACCAAAGAATAATAATAAAAGAAAAAACATCATATTTAACAAAAGAACACCCAATTTAAGGTACAAAAAAAGAAAAGAAAAGAAAAGACAAGGTAATTCAAATGGATTTTAATCCCTGCAGTAACCTTATTTAACAACCCATCAATAAACTCTTGTAAAAGAATAAGCATTCATGAGTCAACTTCTAGCCAGTGACCGGGAAGAGTTGTATCCAGAAAAGTACATCTTAAGGAATCACAGGGCTTCCCAAAATCTTAAAAATTACTTCCCTGCTGGGAAATTTTGAAAAAAAAAAAAGAAAAAAAAAATAAGAAAGATCATATTTTCTCCTTTGAACATGCATTATCAATCAAATTCTTGAAAACTAAGTAAAGCTACATACTTGGCTTTGGCTTCAAGCTTTTACAAAAATCTATCATTAAAATACAAATAATAGGTTGAGCAATCAGTTAAGCTTTTGAAAAATTAGACACGACCATATTTATTTCAACAAAGTAAAATTTAACATCAACCCATCAATTCTCAAACAAAGAAAACAGATGAAAAAGTGAAAAATAAAAAATAAAAAGAATACCTCCACGATCAAGAAGGAGAATAGTAGGACGATGAAGCTTAGTCTTGAAAGGTTTATCACCTTCAAAGGGTTCACAGCCTGATGCCCCTTGTCCAGGATATACCACAGAAGCCACCATGGAACCTCCATAGTCAGGTATACCAAAATTTCCTATAGCACTGTCATGCTTTGAGCTCAAACTCAGCGGATGCAGCACCGTTATACTACTCTTCTCTACTATAAACCTTCCATACACGCTGCTTACAAAAGTTGCTAATAGCACCAGAAAAGCCCATATTGGTTTTGGATTGAACCCAGTCATGTCTGTTTGTTTCTGTGGAAAATGAAAAAGAAAATGGAGAGAAAAGTAGAAGTTAAAAGGAGAGAATTTTGGCGTTGGGTATTGATGGAGTTTGCGTCTTAAAAATGTCAAGTGACTGGGAAGCAAAGGAAACGACACAAGAGTTTGACACGGTCAGCACAACTACCGCGTTCTTGTTCAAGGCAAATCAAATCCTACTGCAACAACTTCTATTTAAAATCAGATTATTATTACAACCCAAAAAATTATTATAATTTTCAAAAGTTTTCATTAAGATTTCTTCAACGCTAAGGGAAAACGATATTTAAGCTTATATATTTGTATATTCGTTCATGATGTATTGTTATTAATAAGCTTTACCTCATCCTGCCCACCAAAAAAAAAAAAAAAGAAACAGAGTTGAATTGTGGTGTTTATTATTTAACATGAATTTAACAAGCATGGTTTGGTTCAATGTGTATTACCCAAAAAAGTTTTAAATAAAAATTTCATTTTTATGGCGTCCTAATTATATGTATATGTATATACATGCGTCAACTAATGAAAAATTGTAGTGTCCGCATCATGGCCAAGTCGTGGAACATTAATCCAAGTTACAATGAAAGTTGTGTCTATTAACTATAAATATATGTGTCTGTATATATATATAATATATATATATATATATCCGAGTTGATTGACTTGACCTCAGAACCCAATTAGAAAGGAAAGTTTGTAATTTTGATTAGTTGACTTTCATGTTTACCTATTAGTGTCAAGTTACAATCTTATCCTCTATATTTTTATTCATTACAATATATAAAAAAAAAAAAATTTTGTCGTTGGATCAAATGTATTGTTTGGAATATGTTGTATCACATTATATTTTTTGGATTTCAAAGTTTTAAAGTCGAATTTAGAATTATCTGCATACAAAAATGTTATTGAATTCTACATGGAAGATCTTCCATTCTTCTCTTTCACTTTTCTTTTTTCTCATGAGTTCTTCACGCTCCATTTCATCATCTTTAATTCTTATTGCTTCTTTCCTTTCAAATCTCATCTAAGTAGTGTTTGAACATGATGGATCAGAGTGACGACGATTCAGAGGTATAAATGATTTACAAGCTTCAACCATTAATTAAAAAGTACTAATAATTAGTTTAACATAATTTCAAAAATAAATTTAAATTAAATATTAGTATTTAAAGCATAGTATTCTTTCAAAATATAACAAAATAAAATCATTTTTTAATTTAAAAAATTCTTGTCAAAACAATCAAAATATACTCTGCAAAAAGATATTCTAACAAATGCATACCACTCCTAGGTGCATTGTTCTTGTCTTTCTTGTGTTCGTCACTGTAAAATCTTCTTGTGTTCGTCTACCATACTCAATAGAAGTGACAAAGTCTTCTTTTCTTACCATACAATACCCAATAAATAAACATGACTTCGTCATATCAAACAAAAACAATCATTATATATATGACAAGGGGAAGGATGATGACACCTGCAAAGGACCCGAAATCATGCCTTTCGACACTCAAGAAGAAGGTGCAATGATAACATGATATATCCGTCCATGATCCATGTAGAAACCCCGCATCACAACACTTTTAGGACAAAACTAACTCCTCCCTTGACAATCTTATCCAGACTCCATATTAATCTAGTGCATCAATAATTTTCGGTTCGGAGTATTGCATACGAGATAAAACCTGACTAAAATAAAAAGCGATAACTACTTGCTAAGTGAATTTCATTCTTGTGGGTCAAGATTTCTAAAGCTTGGTAAACAATCAACGACAGAATTATTTGCAACAAACAACTGAAAATGAAATTCTTGGGCCAAGTTTTCCAAGAAAACAATACAGCAAGAGAGAAGAATAAGTGCTACTATTTTGTTAGTTAAATCAAATGTTATGTTTTCCCCTGATCTTACCCTTTCCCCGGCGCTTCTTTTTCCCCAACTTGAACTTCTTCTTCAACTTCTTCCCTATTCCACCAACAGGCTTCAAGGATTCCTTACTTTGATGTCCATCACCCGTCTCCACATCTGCAAATGAGCCACATCCACATTCAGCTTACGATAAATAGTTCTGATTTCATATCTAACTGATTGAATGACGGATGCTGTGTGTGTTTGTTGTGCATAGGTAGGTTATATGACTGTAAGATGTCCTTTGAATTATTAATGACAGTTTCAAGACACTCAGAATTGAATCTCAAAAACAGACATGCGAGATACGCAAAATAGCCAACTTCAATTTCTACCCAAAAATGAGCCAGTAACATTTTATTTCTCCTCTTCACAACAGGCATAAAACTTAAGACCTGTAAAGACCGAATTTCCCGCTTGTCTCAGTCATAAGAAAAGAGTTCTTACAGCAATGAATAACCTGCTAAGTTCTTGATTTACATCTCATATTCACAATTGAAGAAAGCAAAATATCTATCCGATAGAAATTTACAAGGCTTTGAATCCAGCATCTTTTCTAGCATATTAAACACTAATTTTCTTGCAAAGCAAATAAACCCAATTCTAAATGTATAATTCAGCCTAGGCATTACTTAAATCAGACAAGTGTACAAGAATCAGTTTCATAGCTTGTGAAAGGTTGCCTATCATTAGAAAGCCAACGGATAGAAATGAATCTACTACTAAATAAAATCTTAGAAGGAAACAAGATGGCAGACTCAATTCAACAAAAATACTAGTTGCTAAATGTCCACCCGTTTAATTCTCAGAATTTGAATAAGCGTCCAAATAAATGCCCTGACAGCCAGAATCCTCCATATAATTTTTGAATAAAATGGTCTAACACTAAGTTATGAAGCTGATCAAATCTCTCCCAGTAGGGCTATAGTAGGTGTCCCTTACAAATTCCTCAACATCTACCTTATGAGCTGGTCCACTAAGACCATGAACACCAAGATAAGGGTACTAAACTTTATCAAAACGTAAGCTCGAAGGAGCATAATTAAAGAGAGAATTTTTCACATTAGCTGCCCCGAAACTCAAAAGAGAAAGACCCACATAAGAAGAACGAATACTCAACTGAAAAATACCAAGTCCCTCAGTGGGTTAAAAAATCAAATAGTTAAAGAAAAAGCCCAGCAACAAGTAATTACAAGAAATAGCAATCTAGTACCTAAACAAAAAACACAAATTCAGAAAGGAAGATGAAACTAAGGAGATTGAGAGAACATAAACATACGTAGCCAAAAACCAGGTTCTGTAATATTACTAAATTCCAGCAGATGGGCAAGCTTATCGAATATTGGATGGTGCAGGAATTAAATGAAGGAGAAAGGGTGACTTGTATTTACCCATACTGTTCGTCGTCGTTGTCGGGGTAGTCGTGGTGGTTATCTCCATAGAAGTAGACGAGCCCGGAATCGGGCGGACGGGTAGCTTAGGCGCAGCAAGAGCAGCTTCTTGTGCAGCGAGCTTGGCCTCATCTTTCTTCTGGTAGAACGGCTGCGTTTCGACTATCTCTCTCCTTATAGCCCTAAGCCTCTTCTCTCTCTTCGATCTCATGGATTTCGCCATATTTTCTTAGATGCGACTGCTATTGCTTCCGTCTTGGTTTCTATTCCTCTGATTCTTTCTTTGCGCTAGGGATCTTTTAGGGTTTGGAAAAGGTTTTTAGACCCGACTACAAGAATTTAATATTAAACTTATATTTTTATAATGAAATTTTTACATAAATAACAAAAATTTCTTATGTATTATTTGAGTATCTTATAAAAAATGACTAAAAAAAAATATATGATTTAGAATTTAAAAATATAATTATTTTAGATTTATTTTTCTTTATTAATGTTTATTATCATCTATATTATTTAAATAAAATAGATTAATTATTTTTGTTAAGATCAATTTTTTGTTGCTATAACTTTCAAATTTTATTAAATTAAATATAAAAAATAAGAAATATTTATTGCCGCTTCCTCTGGAAATTTTTATAATTATATCAAAAATAATTTCATAAATTTAGAAACAAAATTATAACAGAAAAATTTTAGGACCTAATAATACTATGTCTGGAAAAAAAATAATTAATTGCAAAAAAAAATGTTTTTTGTTTAAAATTGAGAATTAAAAGAAAATCGTTATTACTGACAATTTTTTTCTTATTTAATGTATCTCATTATTATTTATATTACTTAAATATAACAAATTAATTATTTTTATTTAAGTTAATTTTTTAATTGTTATGACATTCAAACTTTATAACTAAAAAAATATCAATAAAACAAAAAGAATTTTCATTATTTTTTTATACAAAAATTTTACAATTGTAGCAAATTCATAGCTAGTGATTTTTGTTTAGACCAAGCCAATACTGAAATTATGAGGTAATATTTATTAAACAATAGATTTAATGTATAAATGTGTTAACTGATTTGTAAATTTTGATTTTTTGTTGTAGTTTAATGCATTATGAGACAATATTTATTAAACAATATATTTAATACATAAATGTGTTAACTGTTTTATAAATTTTGATTTTTCGTTGCAATTTGACCTTCAGTAATTTATCGAAAATTATAATGTATGTAAGTAGAATGATAAAGTTACTCTCAAATAACTTGTGAACTTTATCTGATAAAGTCGGTAAGAAATTATACAATATAATAGTATAACCATCATAGTTTTTGCATTAAGAATTTTTGCTATATAATACAAAGCATTAAGTTGTCAGAAAAAATGATATAAATGGAATGCGGGTCAAGTGTCGAATACATGTGAGTCATTTCTAATGTTGGAATTAAGAATTTATTTTATTATCCAGTAATTTTATCATAATTATTGAGTCAAATGGATCTGGATTTAGGCATATATATATACATAATATTGTTCTTCCAATTATATACTATTGGTATCAAATTTATAAGACATATATATTTATCCTTTCACAACGTGCAACAAAAGCAATTTGGTTTTTCGAAGATAAACTGTTACGATTCTATTAAGCCTCACCATATGGGGTAAAAAAAAAAAAAATGAATTCCAAAAGTTCTTCAAAAGGATTCTCAAAAAAAAAAAAAAAACCGGAAGGAACTTCTCATGCCTTGCCAATGAATTCCACATCAAAAAGGAGAACTGAATCTGGTGGAATGATGCATGAACCTGGGGTAAATGCAACAAGTAAGAAACCTCTTTCTTTTTTCTTCAACATTTTTCTGTATGTAGGGCAAAATAAGAAACATGTTGCAGATATGGAGGAAAAAAAAAATAACAGTGACAGATATACATGTTCTTTAAACTTTATATAGGAAATTTCGTAAATGACTGCCTACCTCCTCTACACCCAGCTCCTCTCATGCCATATCCAAGTTCTGGAGGGATCTTTAATGTCCGCTTGCCCCCTAATCAAGTTTAATTAGTTAGGCAAAAAGTATTTTTAGTTGACTACTTAATATGTGTCACACACTGGGCTTCATACCAGCAAGCATGGGAGGAATTCCATCACCACCAAGAATACCCTGGTCCCAACCCTTGATCACCTACCATATTCATGGATGTTAGAATATAAATAATTGATTGCATCTTTTTATCAAGTTAATCATATGGGATATAACCAGTCTAATCGATTATTTAAGTTGGTAGTGAAGTCATGTTCGATTTCAATTAAAAATTAATTTCATACAAAGTTATGCATATTTAATCAACAACTTCAGTTTATAAGAAATGTTCAATTCATGTCAAGCAAATTAAGTTGTGGAAACAAGAGACTTAGACTTACCTCACCCACCCCAATCCGAAATGCAAGAGGCTTCCCACGACTGTAGCTGCTATCAAAAACTTTCCCATTCTCCAGTTTCCCAACATAATGTGCCTGCTCAGCTTGTTCATTATTCATTGAGTAATAAAACTACTAATGCCAATATAAAATTCTTTAGCTTCTATTTATATTGACTGAAGAAAAGTGTCAAAATTAAAGAAGCTGCTTACCTTAATCAGCTGTCCTTTGATGGCTTCTGGGCCAGTCCCCACTACTTCGTCACAGAAAGCAAGACCAGAAGGAGCTACAGTCAGTTGACATGAAAGTGATTCAGCTGCTGCTGAGTTTTCTGGCTGCAGGAGAAGAACATTAAAGGGTCCGAGACATAAACCCAGGCCAATGGCTTCTCTTCTCCTGACTAAACTTGGGTTCCCTTTAACGTGCAGATAATTTGAAGTATTGGAGTCTTTCTCATTTTGGGTTGATAATTTGATAGCCAATCCTGATTGTATTCTACCAAGATTTCTCTTGGCTGGTCTATCAATGGGTTTGCTGATAGAGCAATTCCCAACGGCGAATCCTAACGAGCTCATCTCCACCAACCAGAAATGTTAGAGAGATAAAGCAGAAGATAAATAATACTAAATTTTAATATGGAAACTTGATTGGTCCTGCCAACTCACCTGGAGTTGGCCCAGACCAGATGCTCTTCATGGTATAAAAGGCCGGGCTAGTTTCAGAATCCAAAGCCCAATCTCTCAACAGTATTAAATAGAATTTATATCTAAGACCCTAATGATGTATCAGCGTCTGCAACACAGTGCCTTTGATTTAGAACATGAACATGAACATGATTTCCCCATCTTAAATGCATGTTGTTTGCTTAGTCTCTGCTTAAGCCAAAAGTCAAGCTGACTGATTATTTAGATGGGATCAGGAAAAAATGTATCTCTGAAGGAAAAATATGGCAATGACAGATAAAAGTAGACTTCATCCATTAGAAAATAGAAGAATATTTCGTTCTCTCCCAAAAAAATTAACATGAAAATCCATCTCAAGATCTTTCAACTATCCATTTAGCTCCAAAATAAGGAGAAACCAATAATGATCTTTGACAGTGAATAAAATTATACTTCCGTGTCTACTATTCTTTTCTGTTCTTTGTGTAAAAGAACAGAAACGGGCATGAGTTGAAATGAGCCAACGGCCTAAATAACGCAGCTACATAGAGGCTGCTAGTTAACAGAAAAAAGAAAACAACAGGGGAAGAAAAACAGGCCAGAGAACAAAGAGAAAACAGCTGACAAAGAAACAAAGGATTTCCTGGTTGAAGATGATATATGCTCCTTAATGACAATTCCTATAATCCACTTCTAACAAAACTAGAGCCTCTGGACTTTCTTACATGTTGATTGACCATTAATTTTCTCACCCTTTCTGCATCGTCCCACTTTTCATTCAAAACATACAAATCCGATATAAGACTAAAAACTCCTCCATCGAACTCTGGCTTTACTTCCCTCAACACCTGTTCAATGACTTTCTCAGCCATCTCAAAATTCCTATGCTCCTTGCACGCTGACAAAAATGAGCCCCATATAACAATATTTGGTTCAAGTCTCATTGTCTTGAGAACTGTGTAGGCTTCCTCTAATAATCCTGCCTTGCCAAACAAATCAACCATGCAGCCATAATGTTGAATCCTCGGCTCCAAGCCATGCTCTTCAATCATCCTAAAATAATTGCGTCCCTCCTTAACCAACCCTGTATGGGCACATGCGTTAAGAACTCCCGTGAAAGTCATTTCATTGGGATGAATCTCCATCTTTTGCATCATCTCGAAAAAAGATAAAGCTTCTTGGCTGTAACCATGTTGTGCGGAGCCACAAATCAACGCAGTCCAAGTCATGACATTCTTTTCTGGCATCAATTCAAAAACCCTACAAGCATACTTCAAAAAGCCGCACTTGGCATACATGTCAACCAAGACCGTGCCTATTTCCACGTTCAGCTCCCACCCATTCTTCACCATAAACCCATGAACTGATTTTCCCACCAACAAACCAATAGAACCCAAGTGAGCACACCCCGATAGGACTGACCCTAGAGTCAGTTGATCAGGTTTCAACCCCTCATTTGACACCATTTCTCGAAAAACCGCCAATCCTTGATCCTGTTTCCCATTATTCACATACGCAGCAACCATGGCAGACCACGAGGCAATATCCCTGGAAGGCATACCCTCAAAAACGCAACGTGCTTTATTGACATCTCCATGTCTGGAATAGGCAGTAATCATAGTATTCCAGGTGACGGTGTTCCGATGAGGCATTTCGTCGAACAACTGATGAGCGTCCTCCAATGAAGATACGGCATACGCGTTAAGAAGTGAAGTGGCAACGTAGACGTGAAACGAATGGCCGAGTTTAATTATCGGGGAATGAAGGTGGCGAATGAGTTGAATGTGATGGAGAGGGGTGCAGGATTTTAGGGCGTAGAGGATGGAGAAAGTGTCGAAGGGAATGGAATGACGGTGCATTTGAGAAAGAAGTTGCAGAGCTTTGTGGGGAGAAGAAGCATGTTTGATGGCAAAAGCCCATGAATTGAAAGCTCTTGTTAACCATGAAAAAAGATTGGTTTTGCGTTCAAGGAAATGGGAGAGAGCAGTTTGCATTGATAAAATTGCCTGGTTCTGTTCTGTTCAATTCCATCACTGAAGCATTATGCTCGGTTCCGACAACAACTTTTCCTGGGAAATCCAAATACAATAGTATTCAGATTCTCGGGTGCCAAACAGAGCAATCTTGAAAAGTTCTATCCAGTTATTGTTTCACCACTGTACAGTCCAAAGTAGAGAAATCGTAAAATTGCTGCCCAGCAGTTTAGAACCAGACTAGACCGGAATAAAATTTTTCAATTTTTAGATTTTGAATCGAAATGGAGTCCAATAAATTTTGGAATGAACCAGACTGAACCGATTAAGAAAAATTCTACTTGTTTGGGCAACAGTTTCTTCCTCTTTTCTTTCTACAGGTCTGTGTGCGGATACACATTTTATCATATATATATATATATATATATATTTTTTAATATCTCTTATATAACTAAAAGTGCAGAATGAGTGAGAGATAAAGTAGTATATTAAAAGAAAATTTAACTTTTTAATGGTCAGTTTAGCGATAGGGACGAAAAGATTAGCCCAAATATTTTGGGCCTGTTAAATTATAATTTCAACTTATATTTAGATTATACAACTCATAAATTTTATCCATCATTATAAAGTGATTAATAAGGCCCAAACTAGTAATGTTTAATTAATTACGTATTTAAATCAGTTGTAATTTCTACTGTAAATTTTTAAAAGTATTATTGTTTATCTGTAAAAATTGTTGTAGAAAGTATTATTATTATTTTTAAAAATAGAAATTATTATGTTTAATAAAATAAAATTTAAAATTTAAAGTGTATATATTTAATAAAAATTAAATTTAGAGATTGTAACTTTTGTATTTAATTTTTTTAAAACAATTTAATATTAATATTTTAAATGCAACACCCAACCCTTTCTTTTTTTTCTTTTTATTAATTATTATTATTTTTATATGAATATAATTATTATTTATATGATTTTAATTTGATTTATTTAATTTTAATTTGATTTAATGAAAATAATAATAATAATAATAATTGGTAAAAATTGGTTAGAGATTTAATTGAAAATAAATTTGGAGAAAAGTGGTGAAAATTTGAATTCTGAAGGTATTTTCAAAACGCAATTTAGAAAAGTTACGCCACGTCAGCTGCCCGGTCAGCATCCCCGACCAACCAGGACGCGCCACGTGGCAGAGACGCTGACACGGGAGGCCACACGGGGGGAGCCATGTGGACAATCCGCGTGCACGCGATCGAACGGCTGAGACCCGTTCCCGAGTGCATGGACGACCCAGATTGAATCGCGATGAACAGTCCAAATTCACTCCCTATTTAATTGCGATCGGACGGTCCATAATAAAATCGATGGACGGCCCAGATCAAAAGCAGAGTGGTATAAATAACCCCATCCGCACCCAAATCCTAACCCTAGCTGCCAGAGCCCCTCGCCGAAGAAGACAGCTCAGCCGCCGTACTGGAGCAATTTTCGACCGCCAAACGAGATAAAAATTTCTTCTCTTGCACAAAATTCAATTTTAAACGCACCCATGGCCAAATTAAAGTAAAAGAACCGGCCAATTGGCTGAAAAACGTCGCCGAAGCTCAGCGGTGCTGCCGCGGGGTGTTTTAGAAAATGCCTCCGATGAAATCCTTCCTGACTCCCGTTCGATGTGATTTTTCTACCGTTATGACCACCGTTTCCTTCTCTACATGTTGACCGAAGCAAAATACCCAACCGCAACGTGAGTCGGAGGAGCTGCCGCATCA
>NW_019014662.1:1274994-1285846 GCF_000150535.2 Carica papaya | reverse complement strand
TTGGGCCGATACTCCCCTGAGACGCTGTTGGATGAGGGCAGGAAGGCTATGAGATTTCAGTGGGGCATTTGCCTAAAGATCAGACAGCATTTGTTCGTATTGTAGCTCAAGACCTATTCGGCCGTTCTGTCTAAGGCACAGCTGGTGGAGAGGAGCTTCCACACCCTCTCTCAGGCAGCAGGGAACCTCAGACCTTCAGCTCCACCCCGTAGACTAGCACCTACTGTATCTGTCCAACAGAACAAGAGGCACAGGCTGGTGATCCAAGCTCCCCCCTCAGGCTCCAGTGGTAGGACGTGGTAAGATCTGTCAGCATTGCGGCAAGGATCACGGGGACCGACCATGCTACAGCCTCAACAACACCTGTCGCATATGTGGTAGTGCCCAACATTATGCGAGAGAGTGCCCAAGGAACCAGAATCAGGGCAGACCCCCTATTCAGGGCAGAGCTTATAACCTCACCCAACAGGATGCCGAAGCTGACCTAAACGTGGTACAGAGTATGTACACTATCTGTAACTATCTTACTCATGTTTTGATTAACACTGGTGTATCGCATTTATTTATTTTAACTGTTTTTGCATTAAAATTGAATGTATTACCTGATAAACTTGATTCAATATTATTTGTGTCTACTGTTGGGAGTGTAACACTATTGGGAGAAGTTGTCTACAGGGCTTGTGCCGTAGAGATAGCAAATAGAAAACAGAGTGTAGACCTAATAGAATTAGACACGAGAAATTTTGATATAATTTTAGGGATGAATTGACTAGCGGTGTATCATGCCACCGTAGATTATTTTAGTAAGAAGGTTGTATTCAATCCTTCTAATGAGGAGCCATTTACAAATTAATAAAATCATTTAATACTCATTCTTTGATGGCAAGTTTTCTTATTTGTCGAGTACCTTAACCTTGCTGTTTTATCTAACTAGGCAAACCCAAGAAAGAGAATTGTATTCAAGAGATTCTAGTAGTCCGTGACTTTTCAGATGTGTTTCCGGATAAACTACCCGGACTGCTAATGGATAGGGAAGTCGAGTTCACCATAGATCTACAGCCAAGCACCCAGCCTATTTCAGTTGCTCCTTACCGCATGAGCCACGTTGAGATAGAGGAGCTGAGGAAACAGATCACTGAATTGCAAGACAGTGGTTTTATCATACATAGTGTGTCCCTTTGAGGTGCCGGAGTCACTTTTGCCAAAAAGGGAGATGGAACGTTGAGACTATGTATTGATTACAGAAGATTAAACATGGTCATAATCAAGAACAAGTATCCCTTTCCCAGGATTAATGACCTCTTCGATCAGGTGCGTAGGTCTTCTCCAAAATAGACCTGCGATCAAGTTACCATCAGGTGAAAATAAAGACAGAAGACATCCCTAAGACGGCTTTTTGAACCAGGTACGGACACTATAAGTTCCTGATCATGCCATTTGGGCTAACCAATGCCCCAGCCATCTTCATGGATCTGATGAACAGGGTCTTCAGACAATTCTTAGATCAATTTGTTACCGTGTTCATCGATGACATCCTAGTCTATTCAAAAAGTAGAGAGGAACATGCTCACCATCTAGCTCAGGTTTTACAGGTTCTCAGAAGAAAGAAGCTGTATGAAAAGTTGAGTAAGTGTAGATTTTGGCTTAAGCAGACCACCTTCCTAGGACATATCATATCAAAAGATGGAGTATTAGTGAATCTTGAAAAGGTTGAAGCGGTGCTCGACTGGGAGAAATTGACATCAGTTAAAGAAATCCGTAGCTTTCTGGGAATGGCGGGCTATTACCGCAGGTTCGTTAAAGGATTTTCTAGTATAGCTGCTCCCCTAACCCGACTCACAAAGAAGAACGCCAAGTTTGAGTGGAATGAGGACTGTGAAAGAATTTTTTCAGAACTAAAGAAGCGGCTGACTATTGCACCTATGCTGGCTTTACTGAGTTGATCAGAGGGATGTACAATTTACAGTGATGCCTCCTATCTAGGCCTGGGTTGTGTTCTAATGTAGCATAGGAAAGTCATATCCTATGGGTCCAGACAGTTAAAGATTCATGAGAAAAATTATCCCACCCTTGACTTAGAGCTTGCCGCAATCATACACTCCTTGAAGACTTGGTGCCATTATTTATATGGAGAGACCTTTCAGATCTATATCGATCACAAGAGTTTGAAACACATATTCACTCAAAAGGATCTCAACATGCGTCAGAGAAGGTGGATAGAACTTCTTAAGGACTATGATTGTGACATTTTCTACCATTCGGGTAAGGGTAACATGGTAGCCGATGCACTCAGCAGAAAAAGTGCAGGTATTTTAGCCCATTTTTTAGTTTCAGAATGCAGGCAAATTAGGGCCACACAACAGGTTCGACTTCAGGACTTGAGGAGAGTTACATGTTTGGGTCATCTGACTGTCCAGCCTCAGTAAATTCAGAGAATAAGGGAAACTCAGTCAGCTGATCATGCCCTAGTAGCCCTCAAGAATGATGCAGAACAGGGAGTTAGCTCAGAATTTCGAGTCTCCGCCGATGGGTTACTCTGATTCTAGGACAGGGTATGTATTCCAGATGACAGTGAGTTAAAGAGAGACATCATGACAAAGGCCCATAGCTCAAAGCTTGTCATGCATCCCAGAAGCACTAAAATGTATTAAAGCATGCGACCCCGATTTTGGTGGAATGGGATGAAAAGAGACATAGCTGACTTTGTGTCTAAATGCTTGGTATGTCAGCAGGTCAAGGCAAAACATCAGGGCCCAGGCGGGTTACTTCAACCTTTACCGATCTTAGAGTGGAAGTGAGAACATATCACCAAATACTTCGTGACAGGGTTACCTAAGGCACGCTCAAGACATAATGCCATATGGGTAGTTGTTGATCGACTTACCAAGTCTTTCCAGTTCTTGGCCATCAGGATGACCGATCCCTTGGACAAGTTGGCAAGAATGTATATATGAAAAATAATCAGATTGCATGGAGTCTCAGTGACAGTGGTGTCCGACAGGGACCCCAGGTTAACTTCTCGGTTTTGGGGTAGTTTTCAGCAAGTCATGGGAATGAAGCTGTCCCTCAGTACTGCCTTCCACCCTCAGATTGATGGACAGTCAAAAAGGACAATCCGTACACTCGAGGATATGCTTCGAGCTTATGTCCTTGACTCCGGGAGCCAGTAGGACGACCATCTACCCCTGATAGAGTTTGCCTACAATAATAGCTACCAAACAAGTATTGGCATGGCTCCGTATGAGGCATTATATGGGCGCCCATACAGATCGCCGATTTATTGAGAAGAAGTGGGCGATAGAAAATTGTTTAGCCCGGAGCTGGTAAAGGAGACTACATCCAAAATAGCTAAGATCAAGAAGAACATTCAGACGACTCAGAGCAGGTAGAAGAGTTATGCGGACACCCAGAGGAGAGATTTAGCGTTTGAGGAAGGCGATCAGGTGTTCTTTAATGTCACTACTTTTAAGGAAATCAGTAGGTTCAACAAGAGAGAGAAACTGAACTCCTGATTTATTAGACCATTTGAAGTCTTAGACAAGATTGGTACTGCCGCCTATAGACTAACATTGCCTCCAGAACTTTCTAAGGTCCACAATGTATTTCATGTGTCCATGCTATACAAGTACAATCCGGACCCCTCTCATGTCTTGACTCACGAACCTCTCCCACTCCAGGAGGATTTATCCTATGAAGAAGTACTAGTTGGCATTGCGGATCGAAAGAGCAGATTACTCCGCAACTGGGAGATATCTTTTGTGAAGGTCATATGGCAAAACCACACACCAAGGGAGGCAACATGGGAGCTAAAATTAGACTTTAGAGCCTAGTACCCCTAGTTGTTCGATCAAGAGTAAGAGTCAAATTTGAGGGATCAAATTTCTTTTAAGAGGGGGAGAGTTGTAACACCCAACATTTTCTTTTTTTTTTCTTTTTATTAATTATTATCATTTTTATGTGAATATAATTATTATTTATATGATTTTAATTTGATTTATTTAATTTTAATTTGATTTAATGAAAATAATAATAATAATAATAATAAAAAGGGGTAAAAATTAGTTAGGGATTTAGTTGAAAATAATTTTAGAAAAAATGGGTGAAAATTTGGGTTCTGAGGTATTTTTGAAAGAAAAATCATAAATCGGAGGTCAAAACGTAACTTAGAAAAGTTATGCCACGTCAGCTGCCCGGTTAGCAGCCCCGACCAACCAGGATGCACCAAGTGGCAGAAATGCTGACACGGGAGGCCACGCGGGGGGAGCCACGTGGATGATCCGCATGCGCGCGATCGAACGACTGAGATCCGTTCCTGCGCGCACGCACGGCCCAGATCAAAAACGCGTACGGACGGCCAAGATTGCATCATGCACGGACGGTCTATATTAAATTGCGCACGAACGGTCCAGATAAATCGCGATGAACGGTCCACATTCACTCCCTATTTAATCGAGATCGGACAGTTCAGATTAAAAACGATGGACGGCCTAGATCAAAAGCGGATGGGTATAAATAACTCAATCCGCAATCAAACCCTAACCTTAGCTGCCAGAGCCCCTCGCCGGAGGAGATAGCCCAGCCGCCAGGGAGCCGACCGCCGCCACTCGACGCCGTACCGAAGCAATTTTCGACCGTCAAACGAGGTAAAATTTTTTTTTCTTGCACGAAATTTAATTTTAAACGCACCCATGGCCAAATTGGAGTGAAAAACAGGCCGATTGGCCGAAAAACGACGCCGAAACTCGGCGGTGCCGTCGCGGGGTGTTTCAGAAAATGCTTCCAATGAGGCTCTTTTCGATTTCCGTTCGATGTGATTTTTTCACCGTTGTGACTACCGTTTCCTTCTCTATGGGTTTACCGAAATAAAACACCCAACCGCAACGTGAGTCAGAGGAGTCGCAGCACCAGAGAGCCCTACCGCGGGTGAGTTTCAATTTTTTATGCTTTTTTGGGCCTACCGAGGGCCCTAAGTGTGTTTTCTAGCAGAAATTGGTGCAAATTTGGCTGAATTCGCCCAAAAACGGCTGATAAAAGCCAACCCGAGGCAGATTGCTGCCGCGAGCGCCGTCGCCGTCGCCGAAGCATGGCAGAGCCGCCGTGTTGGAATTCTAAAATTGGCCGAGTGGACGCTTAGTCTGATTTTTTATATTTATTTGGGACACTTGTAGGTACTGTAAGCATGTTTCAGTTCCCGAAGAAAAATTCAGAGAACCCAAGGACCGCCCGTAGGCGCAGTAACCATCTAATTTTCAGTGTCGAATCAAATAAGGACTCCTCACCCTATTTTCTATCATAGATGTAAATTTTGAATAAATAATAACATGGTCTTTTGTACAAGTTAGATAAATGTGCATAATTAATTACAGATTGCTAATGGAGCCCAAAATCGGATATTATTTTTTGTTGATTCCTGTTGATTTATTTTACAGTTTAAATGCATGATGGTATTTGATTTGTCCATTCTATGGTTTTAAATGCATGTATTACTGTATTACTTGACCACTGTGTAATTTTGATATTTAAGATATGATTGTATTACCGGGTACATGTTCATTGTTTATGTGATTGTGTTTAATTTGGTAACGGAGATTAAGGATAAACAGGAAAGGGATGTGATATGATAAATAAATAAGATGACAGCCTCAGTAGATATCTTAGGAGATGGTGGACGGACTGGGTTCATAAAGAACCCTACCGTGAATGTTGTCTCATACCGGACGGGGTATGGAGACTTGGTCATTTGGCGCCTATACCGGGCGTGGGACGGGAACGGCCCGCTTCACCCTCATATCGGACGGGGTACTGAGGTTTAATGTCTTGGCACTCATACTGGATGGAATATGGGGACGACCATGAAATTAAGATTGTTAATGAAAAGGGTTCACGTGTAGCGGGACACCCCTATGGATCCCCATGAATACTAGTAGGCTGATAAAAAAGAGCAATTGTTGTTTGATGATTTGAATATAAAAGTATAATATGTGCTATGTTGCAGATTATATATGAAATCATGATATTTATAATATTATTGTTTCCATATATTATTTTTATAAATCTCATTGCAGTAAGTGGACGGTAAATGGTTTTATTATTGATAAATGAATATGTTTAAAATTTGTGATCCATTGGTTATTTTTGATTTTCTACCAACCTTTACTTCTGTGACGACGATATGTTGTGATGTCTTTACTGGACTAATGTAGCTCACCCCTTATTTAACCATTTCAGATCATGAGAACTCGGTCTCCGAACCCGATCCGCAAGATGGTTACGAGTAGACCCTAGATACTTTATAATTTCTTTTATTTTTTTCTATTTTTCATATTTCTTTCAGAAAATTTGTTCTGTGATATTTGTTAGTACTTTTGAGTTATCGCGTAAGGGATGTTAATTTTAACATTTATTTTACTTCTGCACTCAAATTATTATATGTATTTTTTAAAAAAAATTTTAGAGTCGTTACATTAAATGATTATATAAAAGTATTTTTTTAAAACATAAAATTAGCTTAGCCTCTGAAATAAACTGATTTGATAGAAGACATTAAATCAATAACCAAATTCTCTTTGCTTGTTTATTATGGTATTCTAATTTAATCTATAACTATGGAGAAGGGGAAAACTCGCGTCACCGGCGGGTAAACGTGAGTTGATCATGAAAGATATTCCCAACATATGCTTTTGACCTCTCCGTTAATTAATTAATACATAATATTGTTTACCGACAAACCCATGATTATCTCTTTCAATTATAATAGAAGGATAAAAAAAAAAAAAAAAAGCCAAAGAGACTTGATTACACCCACTCCTCAAGCGATCAATATGTTTCTATATAAACATAATTATATACATATATATATATATATTCTGTTTTTGGGTTCATCTTGCTTTTTCTCCCTAAGTTTTAGAATTACTTTTTTAATATAACATTTGTTTTGTTTTTCTCAAAAGATAAAAATTGCAATCATATATCTTTTTGCTACAACTATTATTATATTTATCTAAATCACATATTGTTCATCAACCAACCAACCCCCTTTTTAATATTATTCGTACAACATTGATCTACTACTATATATAGAGTACTTAAGTAATATTTATATTAATAAGAATTCAATTAATCTCTTAATTAAGAAGTAACATAATTAATATTGTAACAAGAACAATTCAATTTAAACTTATATTTTTACAAAGAAAAATATTATAGTACCAATGATTCACCTCAATTAAAAAGGGTAATTCATAAATATATATATATGGATATATAGAGTTAAATTGGTTTGGTGTATTAATTTGTATAGTTGGTAATTATAGTACGAGTAGAATAACGTTAAAGACAGAGGCAGAGGAATGAGGTCATTATCGAAGGTAAAGACTCTTTTTGGGTTTGCCTCGTGACATGCAACAAGACGATGGCCTTGTCGGCTGGCAATTGTACGGATCAGTCTGCATAATCTTTTTGTTGGTTGAAAATTTGACTAATCATTATCCAACCTTTTACTCTTTCAAATCTATCTTCCTTAATTTGGCATCTATCCATACAATCCTACTTTATATGTATGATTTTACTAACACATCCACTATTATTGAGCACCACCCGCATCTCAATTATATATATATATATATATATATACACATACATATTATATATAAAAAAAAACAAAAACAATAGATAGAAACTAAAATAATAACTAATAAATAAGAGTTAAATTAGTTAAAAAAAAAAGGATTAGAAATCTTAATACTTAAATAACAATGTCGAAAACACAAAATAAATTAAAATAAAGATAAGATAAGAAGTAAAAGAGTAATAAAATATAAATTTACAAAAAAAATAATTTTTTTAAAAAAATTTAATTTGTTAAGTAGTTTCATGCAAGTTGGAGGTAAAGATGAGAGTCTCTCTCACAAGGTTATTACGAGACTAAAGTTGTGATATGAAAATCATAATTAGCTACGGTATAAGGAAATAATCACATTGAAATACATAGTATATAGAATTACGTATATATTAAATTTCTTAAACGAAAGAAAGATTACTTTAACAGCTACTATAAAATGTTGTGATGATTCCATGATTTCCATCGAGGAAAACCAAAATTGACTTTTTAGAAAGACAAACAGCCTCTTTCATTAACATTTAAAAGCAGTATATATATATATGTATATATATATTCTTTTATCATCCCTCGCCGCTTTTGTTCTTTACTTTTGGACGTGATTTTCTCCTTCTTGAATACATATATAATGATAATGAAAAATGGAAAGTTAGCAGCAGAAGAAAAAAAAAAAAAAGAAAACTAAATGGATTATGAAAACAGACATATCCAATCATCATCATCTTCGTTGAAAGCAAGAAATCCACAGCCCCGTCAACTATCAGTCGAGTGAAGAAAGGGACATGCCACCTCCGCATATATATAATAATTTAAATATTTATATTTCAATTCAAATTAGATGAAAAAAACTATAATTTCAGTTCACATTTATAATAATATATATATATGTGTGTGTGTGTGTGTGTATCTTGAGCGTGGTTATATGTAACTAGTTATAAATTGATCTAGAAGATATACAAACATGCATGGCTTCACAATTTCATGTTCTAAACTTGTCCTTCTAACTTATAAAACTTGTAATTTTCAGTCCCAAATTTAAATAAAGATGTTGAACAATTCATAATATAATCAATATATATTTGAAGTTTTACATGTATTCCTTTTAGTATTATATAATCTCTGTGCGTGTACGTACATATGATTAATTAAACATGCATATAAATAATTATCATGGTTCTAGAAAGAGTTAATTTGCACGTTGAATTTGGATGGAAGAAATGATGGTGGGTTGGGTTAGCTTGGAATCATAAAAGCTTTTCCCCTCAATGGCGGGCCTTACCCACCAATCATGGCTCTTTCCCTTGTACAGTCAACATAATATATACATATGTATATATTATTGCTTGCTTTTCTTTATTTGTAAGTGAATTATTTAAACATTTTACCAAAAAGAGAAATAGTATTTAAATATTTATTACCAAAAACAAACTAATTATTAGAAAAGATATACGATAAATATTTCCTTTTTTGCTATAAAAGATATGTTTTTTTTTTACTTAGATAAAAAAAACTATATGTATCTTCTCTATGTACGGAATAAGGTCACTCCAATGCTTATTTCATCATCATTATTGTAAGGAATTAAAAACCAATATATATAGTACAAAAATTTATATTTAATTAAGTGGTAACATTATTATCTCATCTTTCATCTTTCCCGTAATTGTGCCAACCCAAAGCTATATATGTACATACATATATATTATAATCACAAAGCCCCTTTTCTAAAAGGTTAAAAAGTTTTATTAGCCACGATACAATGAAAGCTTGCAAATTGATATCTATAATGAGTTTTTGATATATATATATATATATATATTTTATTTTTTAATTTCGAATCGAGAGTAAAATTGTTGAGAATACTTTGTATTTCACTAACAGTAAAAAAAAAAAAAAGTTATTGCCAATCTAATATTATTGCAAATATTATTTGGATTGGCTACTTTATGGGTTCATGCCTATGCTTTAAACTCCACATGTTAAGAGAAATACATATATATATATATATAAGAGAAACAACTTTTTGCAATGAATTGTTTCATCAAAAAAAAAAAAAAAAAGTTTTTGTTTACTTTTTACAATAGCTTTTACTTTTAGGATTATAAATCTTATTTGTACTTTTCTTTTTTTAACATGATCCAAGTTATTTTTGCTATATTGAAATAGATTTTGTATTGCAAATCATAAAAGTAAAAAAGTATATGTTTCATAAAAATTGCAGAATTCATTGTAAAAGATTTTTTTTTTTTTAAAAAATAAATAAATAAACCATAAAAATTTTCCTAAAAGGTTTATGTTTTTTGCAACAGAATTAATTTTTGTTATAAAATATCATTTTTATTTAACATTATGGAAACTATTTTTTTATAAATTACATATTTCTATTTTTTTTTTATAGCAAAATCATGTTAATGTAGAGAAAGATGTATCAAAACAATTTATTTTATTTATTTTGAAAATTAATAATAGTTTGTAACCATTTACAGAAATTGTTAGATTGAATATATCACTACGAGGGGTGTTGATAGGTAATAAAAAGTGGTTGATAAATAATATTGAAATCAATATATATCATATGTATGTGATAAACCCAAAATTTACTGTTGCAGCAGGTCAATTTTCTTGTAATGTTGGTAAATAGTATGAATCCATGTTCAATCCATCATTTGGATATTTCTAAAGGAATTACTTTGTTGAAAAACATGGTTATTATTGGAATTAGAAAGTAAGACGAACATTTAATTATTAAAGAAGAGATCAAGACAGAGCTTGAAACCTACCAAACACTTAATCAAAACCAGTCCTTCTCTAATCACTACGGCCCCTTCCTTTAGATTCCCTAAAACCCCTCTCTCTCTCTCTCTCTCTTCATTTCTTCATCACCAACCATCGTCGTACAGCATATACCTAATATATATAGCTGGATCGATCATATATATATATATATATATACAAGGGAGCATGCAGGGAAATTAGATATCGAAGAACTAAGAGGTTGAAGAAGAGGTAGGTTATCGATATAGGATGGGGCATCAGTGTTGCAACAAGCAGAAAGTAAAGAGGGGTCTGTGGTCTCCCGAAGAAGATGAGAAACTTATCAAACATATAACCGCCCACGGCCATGGCTCTTGGAGTTCTGTCCCAAAACTTGCTGGTATTTATATATATACATATGTAATTAGCTCCTCGTAATCAAGGTTAGTTTTAATCATTTTTTTTTAAATGTTAAATATC
>NW_019014662.1:1218568-1235962 GCF_000150535.2 Carica papaya | reverse complement strand
TACAAGTGCATGGTACAACTCAATAACAATGGAACAAGCAATTACAATATGCAGCAGATCCAATCATGGAAAAGTAAAAAATTATTGATAGTTGCAACTCTACCACATACAACTGAAAAATTTTCATACATCCATTATAGTTGTGAACCCACCACACTCCACTATGAAGGGAAAGATTTCACACCCTATTTAAGTAGGATATTTTATTGAAGAGTTTTATTCTTTCAAGTAAACCATCCAATGTCATTGCTTTTGGGTTATTTAGATGAGCAAAGAAGATACATGATAGCTCGGGATGTAGTCAGAAGTCCTTTCAACCTGGGAAGACTTGGCATCATATCTTTTATCACCATTTGGTAAATCACTATTTAAATCTATGATAAATCACAGTTGCTTATAGTGGAGGGTGATTAGAGCAAAATTCAAGTAAAAGGAAATGGATCAGAGAACTAAAAGGTTGTGGGACCATGTGGTTCTCGTCAACGAAGGCGGATCTCCAAAAGATAGGAAAAATCTTGAGGTTCATATTCATTCAAGGTGCACAATGGGAAGAGAGCTTCCTTTTGTGAAGACATTTGGTGTGGTTGTTCTTTGTTTCATATCCAATTCACAGCTTTCTGTTATGACCCGGCTTTGACATGTAAGGTTTTGCTTCCCTGTGGACTCTTTACCGTTCGCACTCTGCTCCTTTTTTTTCACTTGCAGCTGATTTCACTGTTTCCTTCGCGCACCCATGCTTCCGACCATATTTCCATCAGATTTTTCTGGGATCTTGACACTTTATTTTCATTAGCTTGGAGAAAACATGCTCTCGTGAGCAAATACCTTTCAGTTGTTCATGGTCGCCTGGTGTAGCGGAGGATGAAGGTCACAAGGAACCTGAATGATTGGAAGGAAGAGGAATACACACGGTTACAAGAAAAAATTGTAACACCCAAATAAAAATAAAAATTTTATTTATTTATTTTTATTTTTATTTATTTATTTGATTTTTTATTTAATTTAATTTAATGAAAATAAAAATAATAATAATGATAAAATTGGGTAAAAATATTATTTGTATTTAATTGAAATTGATTTTGGAAAAAATGGATGAAAATTTAGATTCTGGGGGTGCTTTTGAAAAGAAAATCAGAAACCGGGGGTCAAAACGCAATTTAGAAAAGTTGTGCCACGTCAGCAGCCACGTCAGCGGCCCGGTCAGTAGCCCCGGCCAACCAAGACGCGCCGCGTGGCAAGGCAACGCTGACCAGAGAACGGGCCATGTGGGCGAGACGCGTGCGCGCGATCGGACGGCCCAGATCCGTTCCCGCGCACACGGACGGCCCAAATCAAACGTGCGCACGGACGACTCAGATTCAATCAGGCACGGACGGCCCAGATTGCATCGCGATGAACGGCCTAGATTTAATCCCAATTAAATCGCGATCGAACGGTCCATATTTAATCTTGATGGACGGTTGAGATTAAAAGGCAAAGGTATAAATAACCCCACCCACACCTAACCACAAAAACCCTAGCCGCCAGTGTCTCGCCGGAGAGAACTAACACTGGAGGAGCCGGCCGCCGCCACCCGCCGCCGCACCGCCACCGATAAGTTTCGATTTTTCGTATTTTTTTGCACACCGAGAGCCCTAGGGTCGTTTTATCGCAGGAACCGATGCAAGTGTGGCCGAATTCGGCCAGAAACGGTCGAAAACGGCCAATCCGAGGCGAATCGCTGCCGCCGTCACCGGAGCACGGCGGAGCCGCCGTGCCGGAACTTGCGATATTGGCCGTAAGGGGTTCTAGGTCTGATTTGGGATTTTTTGGGACACGTGCAGGTATCGATAGTGGTTTTCAGTTTTCTGGAAAAAATTCAGGGAAATTAGGGACAACCTGTAAGCGCACTGTAGAGCCGTATTCAGACCCCGAAACAAGTAAGGACCCCTCACCCTATTTCCTATCACGGTATTAAAGCTTAATAAATAATTAAACAGTATTTTGAGACTTTATACATGTAGAATTGATTTAGGTTGCCAATGGAGCCCGAGTCTAATACTGTGTTGGTCTGTTATTGTTTGATTTAATTTCCAGTATTAAATGCAGCATGATGTTTGATATAATTATATTATGGTCTCGTATGCATGAATCATGGTTTCTTTTATTATTGTTTGTGTTATGATGAATCCGATACTGTGTTGTCTTGTTTGGTGTCCATTACTGGTTTACATGTTGTGTGTGTTTGGATGATTGAAACCAAGAAAAATGGCAAAAAGGTTATGTGAATTGATAAGTGGATAATGTGGACAGTCTGACTAGATATCCTGGGAGATGGTGGACGGACCGGGTCTGTAGGGAACTCTATCGGGAACGTGGTCTCTCATACCGGACGGGGTATGGAGACCTTATGTGTTTTGGCGCCCATACCGGACGGGGTATGGAGACGGCCTGTTTCACCCTCATACCGGACGGGGTATTGAGGTTCATGGTTTTGGCGCCCATACCGGACGAGGTATGGGGACGACCCTGGAATCAGGTTGTGAATGTTAATGGTTCACGTGTAGAGGGGACCCCCTATGGATCCCCAGGGATACTAATAGGCTGGTAAAAGAGGAAATCTGTTTTCTGGTGATTGAAATGTGAAGGTGTGACATATGTTGTGTTATAAAGTGTATATGATTTCATGATATTGTAAGGTTATTATTTTCATATGTTGTTTTCATAGATCTCGCTGAGGTAAGTGGACAGTAAATGATTTTATTATTGATAAAAGAATTTGTTATAAATTATGTTCCATTGGTCATTTTGTTTTATACCCACCTTTACTTCCGTGGTGGTGAGATAGTGTGATGTCTTTACTGGGCTGGTGTAGCTCATTCCTTATTTAACTATTTCAGATCAGGAAGACATTGTTCCCGAGTCCGTTCCACAAGAAGACGGCGAAGGGGACGCCTAAAGACTCTATAATTATATTTATAGTTCTTATTTCGAGTATTTCTTTTAATTAGTTTGTTCTTTCATGTTTTGAGTTCGTTTTAGTTATTGTGTAAGGGATGCTAATCAAAATATTTATTACTCTTCCGCATTTGACATTTTTAATACATATATTTCATTTAAATTTCCGAAGCCATTACAAAAATTGTCTAATGTAAATTGCCCAATGTACAGAGGATGAACAAACTTTGACACTTCGTTCTAAAAGTCCCATTTTACTTAAGTTGCTCTATGCTCATATTAATCATCCCTCATCACGTCCTTCCTTTTCCATTTACATAGATCTGGAGAAGAAATGCTTATACTAAAATAGTTTTGTCGACTTTGGAGGCTACTCATGGATTTATCTTCACTATTGCTAATCTCATAAAAGAAGAAAGCAAGATTCTGGTGAATGAATGTTTTCTACGCAAGAATGCTGCAAAAGGTCTGGATCATCTTCTGTTATCACTGATGTATGATTTTGATTTTCTTGAAACTGCAGCAGATCATGGTGATTAGATAGAGTATGAGTTGTGAGTATCGAAAGTCATCTTGGGTGATAAAGAGAAGGAAGAAGCTTATTTCTCTTGTCCTCTGCCTACTTTGCAGGTTATTTAGAAGAAAGAAACAGAAGAGTCTTTGAGGGTGTTATTCATTTTTCTAATAAAGTTTCGAATGTTTGATTCCAAATCCTTTGTTTTTGCTTAAAGGTCACTAGCTCAATCTGGCAAAAGATTTAGGGGACATCATAGATATCTTTACAAACCTGTAAATTCTGTCTATGCATATCTGTTTTGCGTTGGACAATCCTTCATGCTATTTAATGAATCCCATTTTTTCCTTCCCAAAAAAGATTATTTTCTTTTAGGAAACTACTTCTATAAGACCCCAAATTTTCCTTTTCTGCAATTTACTTCTCTAGAATTCTTATGTTCTACGTAGGCCAAGGCTTAACCTTAAAACAAGCAGATGTTTACTTGGAATCTCATGTTCTACTTAGGCCAAGGCTTAACCTTAAAACAAGCAGATTTTTACTTGGCATTAATACCCATAGAGCAGAAAAAAATTTCTCCATAAAATTCCTAATCATTATGTCAAAGAAACAAAAATAAGTTTTTCGAATAGAAGTACTGCTGAAGTAAACATCTGCTATGTACGAGAGATAAAACAATGGTGACAGGAGCTCATTGCTGCTTCTCATTGTCCTTTATTATATCGGATTAGTTTTCTTCAACTCAGTGTTAGTTTTTTAGCCACATAGTGAAAGGCTTCAAGCATATGGTTACTGAAGAAACATCTATGCAAATAGTATTGCAAGAGGAGGGCTGGTCTAATGGCTGGGACGTCACAGAGATGGGCAGGATTTTGAAGGGCATAGAGGGGCCTCTTGACTTTTCTCCCCTTTACAGGAGATAGAGAAGTCACCAAAAAAAGAAACATTTCTCAAGCAAATGCAGAAAGCCTGATCGGATGCTTATGCCTAACCTAAGTTAACTCCAACCAACAGAGTAAGAATAATTCTCGAAAAAAGGGGTCAGATTATACATGAGAGAAACTATGTAGACACCCTGTTCCCTATCCAAGTGAAGCATGATGAGACTTTAGAAAAAGGGAGCTGCTACAGAGAGGTTGAACATTACAAAGCTGATTTCTGTCAACACCATATCCTTGGGAAACATAATGGGGGAGCTTTATCTTATAAAATAAAAAATAAAAAACATAATAGGGTAGCTAAAATTTTCTCCATGTAGAAGGATGTCTGGAGTAGGAAGACATGATAAAGCTACCATATGGCCTTCCGAGGGCTCTTGTGAGGAAATATACTTCTGGCTAGAGAATCTCAATTGCTCCTTTGCAATCCGTAACTCTTTATCACCTTGTGTGACAAGAAAGAGATACAAAAGAGAAATGTCAAAGCCATTTAGCTAATAAAGATAGACTTTAGATATAAATTCCCAATGTCTAAATCGCCATCCACTATCAAAAGGCAATCCAGACTCACAAAATCATCTCCCAAAGATTCACCAGCCCCAGACTAAAGGAAATCTCTCATAATCTTCTCAACCTTAATAGCCACCCTTGTAGGGTCTTGAGTAATGAAAGTAATAAAGCAGGATACCAGATAAACACACCAAGTTAAAGTAACCCTTCAACCAAGAAAAAAGATCATCCTTCCAACACTCAAGTCTCCTAGAGATTCTTTTCACTACCAAGTCCCAGAAAGACTCAACCTCAAGGTTGCCACCTAGAAGCACACGTAAGTAGAAAGCCAAGATATTGTACCCAAACCAGTGACAGCCCCCCAATCTAGCAATAAGATCCTTCCCCACCTTAATCTCTGAAGGACCACTCTAAGAAAGGTTGATACGTAATCTCAAATTAGAGCAGAAAGTTACTAACTCTCTAATAAGAAATCTCAACACCATGCTCTCGATGCTTAATCCTTTCATCAAACCTCTCTCACACTCACGAGTAAGCATACAACTAGGCTCCACGTTGATGATCATCACATAGGAAACAGAGGATAGACAACCTCCAATCCGATACTGCCATCAAACACAAAACCCCTTCATGCACATGACTTTATTTGGAATCTTTAATTGACTCTACCATATGCCTTTCAAAATCCAACACCACAAGGTCAAACTGCATTCATGCCTCTCCTGCATCAAGTTGAAACCCCCCCCCCCCCCGGTAGTGATCCTATCAATCATGTACGTAGGTAGGACCCTCCGTTCTGATTGGTATCAGTTAGACGAAAAGAGAAGTACGCTGGACAACAAAAGAAGTAACTTGAACAATAAGAAACAAAGTGACCTAGACAAATCTTTTGGGTCAATATCCTCAGACCAATCAACCGAATATTGATTAATATGTAATTGATTGAACACTACTTGAAAATGGCTCTTCTACTTAGAACCAATCAAGCCTTATTTGTGACTTGAACAGGGAACCATGCATTGTCGTTTAAATGTTTAAATCACATGCTGATTTAACATTTCAGCATACTTGATTCCAAGAGCAAGCCATTGACAGAATGCTCAAAGCAACAAAAGAAAAATTCCTAAGGACACTCTTTCTTTCCCTTCTAGCCTCGCCAAGTACAACTGTCAACCCACTTCTCACCCAAAACCAGCCCAATCCTACCATGATCCTTATTCTAAAACAATCATCGAGTACCAAGTGAATTTTAGTACCTCATACCACTAAGCCTATACAGACACAAATCCTAACCAAAGGATCCTAAACATTTCTCAAATTCTTACTTCTGACGTGAGGTCAAGTATTACCTCATCCAAGTGAACTAGAAAATAGAAAGAGGAATAAGAGAACGTCATTCCTACAACTTTCTAAATTATAGATTCCGGAGAAGGATGTAGAGAGGGGATTCACAGTAACTAATACATAGGAGCACAACTTCACCAAGATCTTGTCCAGGATTTTTCCCCAACTGCCTCTCGAGTTAAAAAACAAAAATAAAAACAAACAATTTTGCAAGTGGCCATTGTTCTTTATATGTGCCTCTTTGAAACTTACCCAACATAAATACTAAGCGCATTTTTAAGGTTATAGTAGGATTCAACTATGAGAATACCATCCTCTATATGTTTCAGACCCAGTCTATCAACCCTATGAAGGAGAAAGTGGAAGTTGATGAACCAAGCCCGTTATGATGGTTCCAAAAGGTACCCTTTCATGGATGCGAGAGATTACCAGCAATTATGTGGGTTAAAAACTGGTGGATCTTTCAAGGTGATTCAGAAAATAAGTTCAGTGGCCTACAAACTACACTTATCATATGACTCCCAAATTGATCCAATTATTTTCCTGCCCATTCAAGAGGCATGTGGAAGGATCTCAAGTCTTTTATGCAAGTCTTCCGAAGACTACCAACCACAATTCAGTCCCAAGCATTTGTTGTCTTCAAAGAAGGGTCATAAGCAGAAAAAAACTGTCAAACAAGAACTAGTTCAGCAGGTGCAGTAGGGACTATAAGAAAGTAAACGTGAAGATTTAGATTATTTGATGGGACATATCCAGTTTCAACCTTGAGGACAAGGTTCTAATTAAAGGGAATGGTGATTGCACATGCCTAGCTGTTGCCGGCGGCTAAGATAGGATGTTTTGTTGATCCCAACTTGTGTGGTTAGTTAATAGTGTTTACGTTTTTTCACTTAGGAAGAGAATATTGAGCATCTGTCCTAGTTGGTTTTATTAGCATGTTATCTCCATTTTTGTTATGCTAAATAAGAATACTGTAATCCTGCAATGACAAGCCGATGATAGATAAGGTCCCTTGATCCATTATCAGGTTTACACTAGTATCCTTTTAATGAAAAAATCCTGAGAACTCTATGTAGACCATAAATAATCTTCCACAAATCCTCCTCTTCTTTTGCATTCTTCTGATGTACTTGTTCTTCCTATCTTCTGACTTGTAGGTTCATGTGCAAGGACCCTAACAATAACTCAAAAAAGTATTGAGCTTTTAAAACCTAACTTCGAAGTCACTCTTAACCATCAAGTGCATTACTTTCAAGAAATCTCATAAACAATTTGATTTCTAGATTTCAAAATAAATGTTGAAAGACGACAATGAGAAACCAATTTAACCTCGTAGAGAGATCCCGAAAGGGAAAAGCACCATCCTCCATGATCAATAGCCTTTCAAGTTTTCAGTTGCCAAAGAACCGTATTTCTCTCTCTAATAGCTTTGACCAAAGTTTGTCCACCTATATCTTCATTTAATAACATGCTTATATACTAATAAAGCACTCGTATTTTTACATGCGAAGGTATCATGTAAAGCGTCAAGATATCAAAATTTAAACTCAATATATACATTCATATAACAATATTTTTAAGTAAACACTCATATAACTATATATATATCTATAAAAAAACATAAAATTACAAACATATAAGAGAATAAGTACACAGGAACAGATATACATAAATAAGTTTATACAAGTAACAACTTTAAAAACCAAGAAGTAGAAAAGGCGGACCTGGATCTGGGCGGCTTTTTGAGCTGGTTCATGAATCGTTTTTGAAGAAGAAGAAGAACCGGGAATAGGGCCTTTGATAGGGAAATACCTGTTCTTCTCAGCATCATAATAAAACCCAGGAAGATCTGCAAACAAATGAGAGGTACAACTTATCTATTTCTTCTTATTAACCAAAAGATAAAACCCAGTTCAACGTCATATTACAATGATGACAAAAACATAAAGAGTTAAATCGGAGATAACCTGGTGGCATATTTCGCCTATGTAGAAAGAGAAGTATTCTGTATCAGTATTACCATTAGTCTGCCCTAAACCTTATGAAAGAAGTCAGGGTGCGCCGAAGCAGTGGACCGGGAAAGAGCAGTTTCATGCCGCCTCCGAAACAAACAGTTGGGCTTACCAAAGAGTTGAAAAAAATTATAAAACTACCAATTTAATCTTTAAATTGTGAATAACCACTTTGGTTGCAAATTTAGTTTTAATTTTTTACAATATATTTTCTAAATATATAAAATATTATTTTTATACAATTTTATAAGATAGTGAAATGCTTTTTAACATATAAAAATAACAAAATTTAATTTGTTAAAGGTATATAATTCTAAAAGAAAATTAGAAATAAATATTGCATGTTTTTTTATTTAATATATGTATTATCATTTATATTAGAGATGTGTAAATTTCAACTTTGCATTCGAAACTGGACCAAACTGATTAATTCAATCCACTTTGAACTGTACTTGATCTGGTCTTCCATTCTCAAAATAATGAATCAAAAAATTCAATTTATATAAGTTCTATATTAGTGTAGTCCCGACCTAATATAGTACCAATTAAAACCAGCAATAAAAAATAAAATTACATAATATATAATTTTCAAATAAATCAAACTCAAAAGGAAACTTTAAGTAAAAAATTACCCCACAAACGGCCTCGACTCCTATCCCAACAAGTCAATAACCCTCCTATGCCTTGTGCATCAGCACCTCTACAGGCAACAACTTTGTTATCTTATTGCCTCGTAGTGCTTTAATTAACTGCTTTTGTCCTCTTCAACACCTCCACACTCGTGCCATGCACCTTATGTTTCTCCCTTCAAGCTTTTTACTTCTCTAACTAAGCGATTTTGCCTCTACCTTCATCCTCTTTTATCATTCCACGGCTCGACCTAATAAGATAGTTAATTTCTATCTTTTTGTCTTATTGAAGGAATAAGAGATAATATCTTAATGTGTATATATTTAAATACGTATTATTAATATATAAGATAAGTTTTGGTTGATGACGCTTAAGATTTTCCTTATTTTTTTAATTTTTATGAGATTATTATGTGGTAATTGGCAATTGTAAAGTATGGACTGAGATTTTACATCAAAGTCATGCCATTTTAGTACAAGGTTATGTGAGTTAGGGCTACTGAACCTAAATAGCTAACCTTGTCTTAAAGTTTTCCTAAACATCATTGTTACGACAATCAATCATCTCTTTAAACCAATTGTAATTATATAAGATTAAGTTGGAATGATAGTATTCAAATGAGATTAGCGATTGACCAAAATAACTATTGTTAGTCTTTTTAGTTTTTCTTTAGAGAAATACTAAAAACTATTAAGAATTTTACAAAAATTCTTTTATAAATGATCTAGCATTAAGACGTAGATATAAGAAAAAATTAAAATATTTATGTGAATTACTATATATATGTAATACCCTAAATTAATTTTTAATGTATTTTAGGATTTAATTATAAATATAATTTCTTAATTTTTTAATTTTTTAATTTTAATTTAGAGTAAAAATGAAGTAAAATTGATGGAGGATTAAATTAAAAATAATTTTCAAGAAAATTGGTGAAAATTTGGGTTCTAAAGGTATTTTTGAAAGAAAAATCGAAAATCAGATGTCAAAATACAATTTAGAGAAATTTTACCACGTAGGATGCCCATTCAATAACCCCGACGAATCAAGACACGTCGCGTGGCAGCGGACGCTGACACGGTGCCATGTGGGAGGCCATGCAGGCGATCCACATGCCCACGATCAAATGGCTCAAATTCTTTCCCGCATGCATAAATGGCCCATATGCGTTCCCTTCCCAAATGCGATTGGATGGTAAGATTTGAATGCGATCGGACGGTCCACATTAGATCGCGATAAACAACCCATATTGGATCGCGATGAACAACCTACATTCACCTCTAATTTAATCGCGATCAGAGGGTCCAGATCAAACCCGATGGATAGCCTAGATCAAAAGTGGATAGATATAAATAACCCTCATCCACACCAAATCCTAACCTTAGCCGCCAGACCCCATTGCTAGAGAAGAAGACCCAGCCGACGAGAAGGAGACCGCCGCCACCTGCGGCCACGCTGGAGCCTTTTTCGACCGCCAAAAGAGGTGAAAAATTTCTCCCTTGCTTAGAATTTAATTTTAAGCACACTCATGACCAAATTAAAGCAAAACGACCACCCAATTGGTTGAAAAACGTGGGCAAAACCCGGTGATGCCGCCGTAGGAAATTCCACAAAACGCCTCCGATGAGGCCTTTTCCGATTCCCGTTTTACGTAATTTTTTTTTACCGTTGTGATCACCGTTTCCTTCTCTATAGGTTGACCAGAGCAAAATACCCAACTGCAATGTGAGTCGGAAGAGCCGCCGTACCAGAGAGCCCGCCGCTGGTGAGTTTCGATTTTTTGTATTTTTTCGGCAAACTGAGGCTCCTTAACATGTTTTCTCACAGAGACTGATGCATAATTAGCAGAATATGTCCGAAAACAGCCGACCCGAGGCAGACCGCTATCGCCGAAACATGGAGGAGCCGCCGTGCCGAAATCTCAAAATTAGCCGAAATGGGCCCTGAGACTGATCTAGGGTTTGTTTTGGGACATTTGTAGCTACTTATAGCACGTTTTGATTCCCAAAGAAAAATTCAGGGAACTTGGGGACTGCCAATGGGTACAGTCAAAAGTTTAGCATTTAGGGCATCAAATTGAGTAAGAATCCCTCACCCTATTCTCTGTTATAGAATTGAAGTTTAATTAACAATAAATATGGTATTTTGTACAATTTAGAAAATGTTCATGATTAATTACGGATTGCTAATGGAGTTAGAATTGGAAACGATAGTGCCTCATTGATTTATTTTATAACTTTGAATGCATGTATTGTTGTTTTACGTATTTACGGTTGAATTGAAAAAATAGAGGTTAAAAGTAAACGGAAACTTTGTGTGATTAAGTGACTGGATGAAACGGTAGCCTTGCTGGACATCCTTGGAGATGGTGGACGGACCGAGTACACAGAAAACCCTACCATGAACGTGTCTCATACTGGACGGGATATGGAGACTTGGTAACTTGGCACTCATATCAGACGGGGTATGGGAACGACCCGCTTCACCCTCATACCGGATGAGATATTGAGATTTGGTAATTTGGCGCTCATACTAGATGGGGTATAGGGATGGCCCGTAATTGAGAATATTAAAAGAAAAGGTTCACGCATAGCGGAGACACCCCTATGAACCCTCATAGATACCAGCAGGCTAGTGGAAAAAGAGGCAATTATTATTTGATGACTTGAATATGAAACTATAATATGTGCTATATTGCCAATTATATATGGAATCATGATACATATAATGTTATTATTTTCTATAGATATTTTTTTATAAATCTCACTACGGTAAGTGGATGGTAAATAGTTTTATTATTGATAAATGAATTTGCTTAATTTAGTGCTCAATTAGTTGTTTTCTTATTTTTTCTACCAACCTTCATTTCTGTGTCGGTGATATAGTATGATATTCTTACTGGGATAGTGTAGCTCATTCCTTATTTAACCATTTCAGATCAAGAGGACTAGAATCTAGAGTCCGATCCGCAAGAGGGTTACGAGTAGAATGCTAGTTTTCTTTATTTTCCGTTCATTTCCTTATTTCTTTGTATTTTTTTCAAAATGGTGAATTCCGGAACACTAATTAGTACTTTAAGTTATTGTGTAAAGAATGTAAATCTTGAACATTTATTTCGCTTTCACACTTTAATTGTCATTTATTTCCTTTGAATATTTTCAAGGTCTTTACAGTTGGTATCAGAGTCGCGTTCCTTGGACCTATTCCTTACACAAAACCCTTAGAAAACATTGAAAAATAATGAATTGTCACTCAACTTTTCTTTGTGAAATGCAGGTACAAATAGATGAGAAGAGGAAGACCCCCGCTAAATCGAGTAGCCCGGGAGGGTTTGCTTAGAGAGGATGTTGACTAGTTATTTGAGATGGTGGAAAGACTTATTGTTGCTCAACAGGCCCGGGAGGAAAGGAGGGAGCTACCTGACCCTCCCTCGTTAATATAGAGAATAAGGGAAGCTCAACACACCGATCCCACCCTAATAGCTCTAAAAAAAGATGCAGAACATGGAGTTAACTCAGAATTTCGAGTCTCTACTGATGGGTTACTCAGATTCCATGACAGAATGTGTGTTCCGGATGATAGTGAGTTAAAAAGGGACATTATGACAGAGGCCCATAACTCAAAGTTTGCCATACATCCCCGAAGTACTAAGATATACCAAAGTATACAATCTCGATTTTGGTGGAACGGAATGAAAAGAGATATAGCTGACTTTGTTTTTAAGTATTTGCTATGTCAGCAGGTCAAGGCAAAGCACCAACATCCATGTGGGCTACTTCAGCTATTATCAATTACAGAGTGGAAGTGGGAACATATCATCATGGATTTCGTAACAGGATTATCTAAGGCACGCTCAGGACATGATGTCTTCTAGGTAATTGTGGACCGGCTTACCACTTCTAGGTAATTGTGGACCGGCTTACAAAGTTATCCCACTTTTTAGCCATCAGGATGACCGATACCATGGATAAGTTGGCAAGAATATATATATGAAAAATAGTCAGATTACATGGAGTGCTAGTGACAGTAGTGTCCGACAGGGACCCTAGGTTTATTTCTCGATTTTGGTCTAACTTTCAGCAAGCCATGAAAACAAAACTGTTCTTTAGTACTGCATTCCACTCACAGACCGATGGGCAGTCAGAAAATATAATCTGCACACTTGAGGATATGCTACGAGCTTGTATTCTTGACTTCGGGGGGCCATTGGGATGACCATCTACCCTTGATAGAATTCGCCTACAACAATAACTACCAGGCAAGTATTGGCATGCTCCGTATGAGGCGTTGTATGGCCGTCCATGCAGATCGCTGATATGTTGGGAAGAAGTGGGTGATATAAAACTGTTCGACCCAGATCTCATAGAGGAGACTACGACCAAAATAGCTAATATCAGGAAGAATATTCAAATGACTCAGAGTAGGCAGAAGAGTTATACGGACATCCGGAGGAGGGACTTGGAATTTGAGAAAGGCGATTGAGTGTTCCTTAAAGTCACTCTTTTCAAGGGAATCAGTAGGTTCAGCAATAGAGAAAAACTAAAACCCCGATTTATTGGACCATTTGAAATCTTAGACAGAATTGGTACCACCGTCTACAGACTAGCATTGCCTCCAGAACCTTACAGGGTTCATAATGTGTTTCATGTGTCTATGCCACGCAAGTACAACCCGAACCCTTCTCACATCTTGGTCCACGAGCCTCTTTAACTCTAAGAGGATCTGTCATACGAAGAAGTACTGGTCGACATTATGGACCGAAAGAGAAAATTACTCCGCAACCGAAAAATTTCCTTTATTAAGGTCCTATGGCAGAATCACACACTAAGAGAGCCCACATGAGAGCTAGAATCAGACTTCAAAGCCAAATATCCCCAACTGTTTGATTGAGAGTAAGAGAGACAAATTTGATGGACCAAATTTTCTTTAAGAGGGGGAGAGTTGTAATACCCTAAATTAATTTTTAATGTAATTTAAGATTTAATTATAAATATAATTTCTTAATTTTTTAATTTTTTATTTTTAATTTAGAGTAAAAATGAAGTAAAATTGATGGATGATTAAATTGAAAATAATTTTGGAAAAAATGGTGAAAATATAGCTTGTAAGGGTATTTTTGAAAGAAAAATCAGAAATCATGGGTCAAAAAATAATTTAGAGAAATTTAGCCACGTAGAATGCCCGGTCAGCAGTCCTGATGAATCAGGACACACCGCGTGGCAGCGGACACTGACGCGGTACCACGCGAGAAGCCACGTGGGCAATCTGTGTGCCTGCAATCGAACGACTCAAATCCGTTCCCGCGCACACAAACGGCCCAAATGCGTTCCCTCCCCAAACGCGATTGAATAGTCAAATTTGAATGCGATCAGATGGTCCAGATTAGATCACGATGAATGGCCCAGATTAGATCGTGATGAACGGCCTAGATTCACTTCCTATTTAATCGTGATCGGACGATTCAGATCAAAAGCGAACGGATATAAATAATCTCCAACCACACCAAACCCTAACCCTAGCCACTAGACCCCCTCGCTGAAAAAGAAGGCCCAGCCGTTGGGAAGGAGACCGCCGCCACCCGCCACCGCGCCGAAGCCCTTTCCGACCGCCAAAAGAGGTGAAAATTTTCTCCCTTACTCAGAATTTAATTTTAAACATACTCATGACCAAATCGAAATAAAAGGACTAACCTATTGACCGAAAACCGTGGGACAAGTCCAGTAGTGCCACCGCGGGGAATTCCATAAAATGCCTCCTATGAGGCCTTTTTCAATTATCGTTCTGCGTAATTTGTTCACCGTTGTGATCACCGTTTTCTTCTCTACAGGTTAAGCAGAGCAAAATACCCAACCACAACGTGAGCCGGAGGAGCCACTGCACTGAAGAGCCTACCTCCGGTGAGTTTCAATTTTTTGTATTTTTTTGGCCAACCAAGTCTTCTTAACAAGTTTTCTCACAGGGATTGATGCGAAATAGGCCGAATCAGGCTGAAAACGACAAAAATAAGCTGACTTAAGGTGGATTGTCGACGCGAGCGGCAGTGCCATCGCGGGCGGCAATGCCGTCGCCAGAGCATGGCGGAGCCGCCATGCCAGAATCCTGAAATTGGTCAAAATTGGCCTTGAGACTAATTTAGAATTTGTTTGGAACATTTATAGGTACTTATATCACATTTTGATTCTCAAAGAAAAATTAAGGGAACTCGGGACTACCGGTGGATGCAGTCAATAATTTAGCCTTTCGAGCATCAAATTGAGTAAGAATCTCTCACCCTATTCTCTGTTATAGAATTGAAGTTAAATTAACAATAAATACGATATTTTGTATAATTTAGAAAGTGTTCATGATTAATTACAGATTGCTAATTGAGCTAAAATCGGAAACTATTCTCTATTGATTATTTTTACAGTTTAAATGCACGATAGTGTCTCATTGGTTTATTTTATAGCTTTGAATGCATGTATTGTTGTTTTACGTGTTTACGGTTGAATTGAAAAAATGAAGGTTAAAGGTAAACGGAAAATTTGTGTGATTAAGTGACTGGATGATGCGGTAGCCTTATTGGACATCCTTGGAGATGGTGGACGGACCGAGTACATAGAAAACCCTATCATGAACGTGTCTCATACCGGACGGGGTATGGAGACTTGATAACTTGGTACTTATATCAGACGGGGTATGGGAACAGCACGCTTCACCCTCATACCGGACGAGGTATTGAGATTTGATAATTTGGTGCTCATACTAGATGGGGTATGGGGATGGTCCGTAATTGAGAATATTAAAGGAAAAGGTTCACGCATCGCGGGGAAATCCCTATGAACCCTCATGGATACCAGCAGGCTAGTGGAAAAAGAGACAATTATTGTTTGTTGACTTGAATATGAAACTATAATATGTGCTATATTGCCAATTATATATGGAATCATGATACATATAATGTAATTATTTTCTATAGATTGTCTTTTATAAATCTCACTATGGTAAGTGGATGGTAAATAGTTTTATTATTGATAAATAAATTTGCTTAATTTAGTGCTCAATTAGTTGTTTTCTGATTTTTTCTACCAACCTTCATTTCTGTGTCGGTGATATAGTATGATATTCTTACAGGGATAGTGTAGTTCATCCCTTATTTAACTATTTCATATCAATAGAACTATAATCTAGAGCCCGATCCGCAAAAAGGTTGCGAGTAGAATGCTAATTTTCTTTATTTTCCGTTCATTTTCTTATTTCTTTGTATTTCTTTCAAAATGGTGAATTCCGGAACACTAATTAGTACTTTAAATTATTGTGTAAAGAATGTAAACCTTGAACATTTATTTCACTTTCGCACTTTTATTGTCATTTATTTCCTTTGAATATTTTTGGGGTCGTTACAATATATTATTGCACTATTTTATAAGTAATGTTTCATAAAGAAAAAGTTAATATGTATACCATTACTTACTCATAAGAATATTTTTGTTATGGGATTACCAACTATTTGTAAGATATAAAACAATCTCTTAAATTAAGACGCTAATGTGCTAATCTAAATTAAGACTAATTCTTAAATGCAGAATAAATTGTCTGTATAAATTTATAATGCATCACATATAAATTCTTGATTGTATTTTTCATGATAATGAAGTAATTTTACTTAAATTTATGGTTTATAATTTTGTTACTTTATATTATATTAGGTTTATAGTTAAATTGTTTTACTGCTTTCAATTCAATTGGTACCTATGATAAAGGAATGGTGCATGCACAAAATTTTACAAATGTAAGATTAAGTCTAAGTGGTTGTATTTTTTTTGTTGATTTATGTTTTATATATTTTAAAGATTTATAAATATTTTAAAGATTGTATTATTTTCAATTAGTAAATATTTTATTTTAATTTTTATATGCATAAAACGATTACTTTAACGTAATTTAGCATCGGACTCTTCGACTCTTTCAACAAATCAAAAACACCTGTTATAACCAATTTCTTTGTTCTCAACGCCCCTTAATTTCTAGGAATTAGTCACTTCAACAGTCTTCAACGGTTATACGGGTATCCAAAGTACGAACGAGTTGGATGTTTGTTGGCCCAACCATTTTTCTTAGTCCCCCTTTTACAGGGTATGACCGTAGCACAGACTTGTGAATAATAAAATATTTATCAATTCACAAAAGACAGAAGTGTATTCCTTGAAACATATGTATGTTATATACATATAATACAAGGTTGTAGAAATATTATATTTTTAAAGAAAATATAAAACATTAACCTTTGATAAAGATTTCCTTGGAGCCTATCTTTCACAAAATCTCTTTCCATTATACTTGTTATTCTACAGCTATATCCTTCGTATATAAAAAGGTAATAGGTTGGTTACATACATTATCTTATTAAATAATCTACTATGGAATTGTAACATTTTATCATGCACTATACCAATACATATATATCATGCAGAATGTAGATACAAAATCATACATATATCTCATATTGTGTACAAAATAGAGTACTCAA
>NW_019014662.1:1073585-1102305 GCF_000150535.2 Carica papaya | reverse complement strand
GATTGAATCAGATTTCGGATCAATCTTATGATGACTGCTCATATGTTGTGCTAGCAAATACCACTCTTTGGTTTGGATCTCCAAATCATCCCGCAGGAGATCCAGACCCATTTTTTCTGATCTCGATAAAAAGATTCATTTTCTCATAAAAATAGGAGGTAGAACCAATAAAGATTTCTTTTCGATTCATCCCTGGAGTTGAATACTCATTCAAGAATTGTTTTTGATGCAATCCGTAGGAATCAATAGAAAAGGCAAATCCCTTATGATACACCAGATCCGGCTCGGTTATTGATAGAGTGAATAGATCTGCCATTTCTTGAAATCTCTCTTCTGATTCAAAATCGTGGTGTAACGTGGATCCCCCCCTGTTCCGGTCATGGAATATCTAATTGTTGGTATGAAAAAAGAAATTTCTAATATGAAAGACTCAACTCTTCTTACACATGCATTTTAAAAAACTCTTTTCTAGTTTATTTAATTTCTCGAAATTCTAGAAATCGCTTCATTTATTGGTGTCAAAATAAATAGGATATGTGGTATAAAAATAGAGAATCTATTCTCTTTTTTCCAAAAATAAAGATAAGATCTTGGAGATTGTGTAATGCTTACTCTCAAACTCTTTGTTTACACCGTAGTGATATTCTTTGTTTCTCTCTTCATCTTTGGATTCCTATCTAATGATCCAGGACGTAATCCTGGACGTGAAGAATAAAAAAATAAGGGTTTTCTTGCTTTTTTTCTATATTGATTTTTAGAAATGTTATAATCTTATTAGAATTTTATCTATTCCACATCATCAAAAAAGGAAACGGAAAGAGAGGGATTCGAACCCTCGGTACGAATAACTCGTACAACGGATTAGCAATCCGACGCTTTAGTCCACTCAGCCATCTCTCCTAATTGAAAAGGGGTAATTACTATGTTACATTACACAAAAAGTAATGCTTAAAAAAAAAAAAGGGAAAGCCCTTCTTTACTTTTTTATACTTTACTTTTTTTTGTATAGATTATTATTTTATAGATTATTATTTTAATATTATATTATATATATATAACTTTTATCAGCAATTCCATTTCGATATAGGTATAGAAAAGGCTCGAAAGAGATATATCAAATAAAAATATAAAAAAGAAGAATATTTCTTTGATTTCGTCTCGTCAAAAAGGGTCTTTTTTGATTTCCACAGCCTGGCCTGGCAGTACCCAGCCGGGCCTTTTTTTTTGTACAATGAATGATAGAAAAAATGATTCATTTGATTTCAAAAAAAAAAATGGGCTTGTTATTGGAGTGAAACAAGAATCAGAAGCATAAGAATAAGAAGGACTATTACCATTCTTATGGTAAAGAATCAAAGTGTCATTTATATTCTTTTTTTATTTACATTTATTTAATATTTAATTTTATAAATAAAAATTTTATTCTTATTACTTATTATATAATATATAATATAAAATCTTTATTATGTTGTTATTTATTTATTATGTATTATGTTTTTAATATATTTTATATTCTAATTCTATTATTATTATTATATAATAATAATATATTTTAATAAAGAAAAATAAAAATAAAGAAACTATGGATTCTTGCCAATCTATTTTGAATATTTTTATGTTATGAATTAAGCCCTTTTGCCAAACCTTATCTATCAAAATTCCTCCCACAAAAGAAAAAAAAAGACCTTGTTATTTAGTTATTAAAATAAATAACTGAAATGAGTCCTCTTTTACTAATTTCATTAGGTTTGTTGACAAAACACGTCAATGCTCAAATTTTCGGGATTTTTTCTGATTCTATTTTGATTACGCCGGATTACCTTGTTCGACAAAAAGTCCATTTTGATACAATAATCGCATTGTAGCGGGTATAGTTTAGTGGTAAAAGTGTGATTCGTTCTATTAACCCCCTTAATAGTTAAGGGGTCTTTTGGTTTGATTCATCTTACGATCAAAAACTTTATTTCTTAAAAGGATTTAATCCTTTACCTTTCAATAAAAGATTCGAGGAAGAATATACATTCTCGTGATTTGTATCCAAGAGGCAATTATAAATTGAGAAATTGGATTATGAAATTACGAAACATAATTTAGGAATTGGCTCACTATTTCCAATTTAATAAGTATGAGAAAAAGAGCCCACTTGAAGTACGGTACCAATAGTTACAACCTTTACTTCTCTATTATATTGCTCAATACGTTCACGGATAATATTACTAATTTCGTCGGCTCTAATGGTTACCATGAGTATTTCCTAATTCTTTTTTTGAAGCAAAAAAAATAATGCCTATAGTAAAAAAGGGTAAAGGACTAATCAGTTATTTCTTTCATCGCCCCAAACATACCAATATTAGCATTAATGGTGCGTAAATGTAACTCGTTACTCAAACAACTATTCAGAGTTCCTATAGCTCCTTGTAAAGCTTGTTGGAAAACCCGTTGTCGGACTTGATTAATCGCTCTTTGTTGTTCAAACTGAATGGTTTCATTTTTGTAATTTTCTAATTGTTCCAAAGTCTTAGAAGTTGAATTAATCAAATTCCATTTTTCTCGTTCTATCTCAGAGTATCCATTCACTCGAAACTGTTCCGCCTCCATTTCCACTTTGCGTAAGCGAGCCCGGGCTTTTTCTAACTGTTCAATGGCCCCATCCCGTAGTTCTTCTGAATTTCGAATAGTATTCAAGATCCTCTGTTTTCGATTATCTAATAAATCACTTAATGAAAGTAGATTATCTTTACATTCATTTCAAAAAATTTCATGACCCCTTCCCGAACCAAACATGAATCTTTCGATTCATTTGGCTCTCACGCTCAATTACTTCAAAATTTCTTATGGGAGTTTCATTCCCATGTCTTTTTTTTTTTTTTAATGTAATGAGCCTATCCTCTCCCTCTCTTCTCTATTCATATTCAAAAAAAAATATCGAATATGATCACTAATCCAAGACCGGAATATTCGGAGGATTCTTCTGACCAACCAAAAATAGATAATTGTCAGCAAAGTTGTTTTTTTTCTTCAAATCCAAAGAATTCTTCTTACTTTATACTTAGGTCATCAATTCAGCATTCGAAAAAAAAATTTCGAAAGGGTGTTTGAAATACCCATTTTTCCATTTCCAATAAAAAAAGGGGGCTCAAATCATTTTATCGACATGAGTGTTTTATATCGAAAAAAAAATTCTAACTATTCGTTTTGAAATTTTTTCTGTATTAACTATAGTAGTAGAAAGAGTACCATGCTGCATCTGGACTTCAAACGGTTTAGCTTTAACCATGTTAATGATCCCAGATTTTTTATTTTTGGTTGATAGAAAATCAAAGTAAAGTAGATTTACCAATGAATCACGAAATGCTATGGTTCTTAAATTTGATTTTTTTGAATTTATTCAGAAGTAATTCGCGGGATCGTGCACCCTTTTCTTTCCTAGTTCTAGCGAATGCAACTGGTTGGATCCAGCCTATTCTTGAAATAAACAACTCGCACACACTCCCTTTCCAAAAAAGATCAATACACCAAGGACTACACTTAGATTTATTGGATTTGTTGCTAAAATATCGGTATTAAACCCGAAACTCCCGGCGGATGGCCAGTGACCCAAGTCAGTATTCTCTATACTATCGCAAACTCAGTTAGAAAATTATAATGACCAGCTTATGTGGAATTTGAGAAAACGAAGGGATTTCCCAATGAAGAACTTTCACAAGCATTTGACTAGGAGGGAAGGGAATGATTATGATCTCTTTATGAAAAAACAGATATGGAAGAGAAGGCTTCCCCAAGTGTAGCTTTTTTTGCTAGGGAGGCGAGTAAGAATAGTATATTAACTATCAATAAGTTGATGTGGAGAGGTAAAATTATTGTTAATCGATGTTACTTGTGTAAAGGGATGTGGAATCCTATAATTACATTCTAATGTGGTGCCCGGTGATTTATAACATATGGATTATGGTGTATAGTCTCCTCGGGATCAATTGGGTAATTGCAGGCTCAGTGAAGGATGAATTATGGGCTTGGGTGGATTTATGTAAAAAGATAACCTATTTGTTTTTAATTTCTCTATCTATCTTTTGATTGTTTGGAAGGAAAGAAATATTAGAGCTTTTGAGATTATTGAAAAAGAGATGATTAGTATCAAGGATAGATAGTTTCATGTTTTTGGTAATATGATCTTGGGTCATGACATGAATCGGTTCGAAGATTTTGGGCACATTATTGATCAGTTAATTGAATTATAAATATTTTTATATATGGGTAGTACTCCCTTTAGTGCCTTTGTGAATAATACTTCTATATAATTTTATTTCAAAAAAAAAATAGTGTCACTATGACATTCCCAAGCAAAATAGCCAAGTTTATGACAATTATAGACTTTTCATACCTCCTTCCATTTGAATTTTGATAGTAGCCTTGTACTCTTCCTCTTGCTTCTCCACATCCTCCTAGTGATGGTTGGCTTCTTTTTGATTGTTTGAATAATCTTTCATTGACTCTTCCTCACCCACTATGGCTAAGACCACTTCCTCTTCCTCATCCATGTCCTTTAAATTGACTCTTTTCTCCTCCATCATTTTTTAAAATAGCCTTAGATTTAGGAACTTGTTCCAATGACATTTCTTGTCTTCTCTTAATCTTTTCTTCATATGCTTATAGAGAACACTTTAGTTCTTTAATGGTCATTGAGTCTAGATCTGTTGACCCTTCAACAATACACATTACATAATCAAACTTGGAAATTAAAAATGAAGAATCTTCTCCACTACATGTACATCTTCTATCTTGTCTCCATATCTCTTTAATTGATTCATAATTGCCTTCTCCCTTGAACATCCCAAGACTAATTTGAATCCTTCATCCTTAAAAGCTTCAAATTCTCTTTTTAGTAATTGAAGTTTCACCTTCTTCACTTTTTCTACACCTTTGCGAGATTTTTCTAGAATTTTCTAAGATTCCTTTAAAGTGGTAGCATCTATCACTTTCTTGACATTTAATCATTTAAATATTGATGGATGAGAATGATGGCTTGTTGATCTTTCTTTCTTGGACTTGGACAAAGCTTCCTTCTCATTTGGAGATAAATCTTCTTCATATTGAGGCTTCTCATAGCCTTTATCTACAACCTCTCACACATCTTGAGAGTCAAGTAAAACTTTTATGCATAGACACCATCTCTCATAATTCTCCTTTGTGAGACGAGAGAACTAGAAAGAAACTGCATTGTTAGTCATCTCTCAATTTTTTCACACTCTTCTCTCAATTCTAAGGAATTTGGCTCAAAAACCACTTTGTTAGAGAAATAAAAAACTAAAGAAACTTATATGAAGAGAACTTTTCCCTGACATGCTTTCAAATGCAAAAGACAAGGGGGTATTTATAGGTACAAAAACAAACAAAGCAAGAATTTAAATTATTCCTAATTAATGGGGCATACCCAAAAGACATTTCTAAATAATTACTGTACTCCATAAAACTACTTAGTTGCTAGGAATTCTAATAAACATAAAAATTTCATAACCTACATGCATCCTAAGGGTCAGATAATAATTTCAAATTATAATTTCTAACATAGACATTTTAATCTGTAAATAGTGAATCACATAGTTTCCTAACATTTGGTTTTCATATAATTGAGAACAATCTCTTAGCATTTTAAACAACAAGAAAAAAAAAAAAATTGTCATGTGGTTTACAGTGAGCCTAGTGCTTTGGAAGATCAATTTCATCAGGCATTATTCTATTTCTACATTTCAGTATACAAGCTTGACTGCTTAAGGGAATTTATGTCTTTTGAAGTGAAATTGTACATTGCAATCCATAGTCAAGATGAAATTTCTACTGGAGAGAATTATAAAATAAAATCAATACAACAGATATACCAATGATGACTGGAAAAGCTGTCACTAAGTACAGTGCTCCATAACCCTGAAAAAGATCAACTTCCCTGGTTACAACAACTAATAATGCAAAAAAATGAAGTTTAAAAAAGTAAGTAAGAAAGAAAAGCTCTATGCAAATTAATTTTTACTTATAGAAATATAAATTAAAAGCATCTTTCGGATCCTACAGGGCAAACTGTATCTCTATGTTTCTCTCAAAGGAATGGTGATGAATGTGATCTCACAGTTGAGTGAAAAAATTTTGAACAAATAACTAGAGTAGAGTTACAATGGTGTTTTTTGGCTTCTTGTTTAACATCTATGTTCAAACTAATTTTATAAGGAAAAGCTATTTGTCTCCCATAAATACTAAGCATTTTCGTCTCACTGGTAAAATGAATTATTAATAAAACAAAGCGGGGTGCAAATTTAAATTGGAGGACCTTGGAATAACAGTACACAATTTTATATATTAAGTTAAACAAAATCCATTACTTTAGAAGAACGATAAACATTTCAGCAATAAACTAAGCAAAAAATTATTCATTCTACAATCTTGTGGAACACAATAATTGTAAAAGATATTGCATAAGACATTTGGCCAGTGAAATCACTCCATTTACATCTAAAATTGTTCAACAAGGGTCTAGCTCTCTGCGATCTATTAAAAATTTTAGATGTACCTTCCTTAAACCTTTGAAAAAGATTTTTTTTTTGGGTGATAAATGGCATTCAAGAAACTCACATCTAAACAATGATTTTAAAACTGTACTAACTGGAAGAAGAGATAAAAAAAATAGCTGGAATATATAAAGGGCAAAGGCAGCAGCATAAAAATAGGTCCATTTCAGAAGTAGAGAAAATGAAATAGGATATGATACCAATAAAAGATATAATTGTTAAATTGAAAGCAATCAAATGAACAAACCACAGCTGGAGGAACTTCTGCTTCATCGCTGGCAGTGTCATCATCATCAATTTCAGCAGCTGAATCCCAATCGATATTGAGTCTCTTAGCAGCTACTTCAGGATTTACTCCTGTGTCTGTCGCTTTTGCATACAATGATTTACTTCGTTTTTTCTTTGGGACTTCCACCTGTTCAAGGTCAACGTGTTCTCTTTATGTTGATGAGGATGGTCCTTAGTCATTACGGAAATAGAAAACAAATGATGAAAAATGAAACAAGCAAGAAAAGTTGCAATTATTGTAAAAAACATAAAGTAAAAAACAGCCAACTCAAGATGCAGTAAGCTTTTCAGAACGAGTACAGGGAAGTTTGAAATATGATCTAGGAAAATACTACAAAATCTCCCCAAGAAGCTACTAAGCATCAGTGATACCATCTACTCAGTTTTTGACAACACCTCTAAATTGGGCCATTGCATCATTTCCTCAGCTAGCATCCGCAGAGCAACACGATCTTCTGGAACTTTTCCTTCATTGACCTGGTTAATAGGGAATATACTGTTAATCAAAGTGTTGAACTCCATCTCCTCCATAATTAAAATTTTGAAGTGTTCCCAATCTTTAAGAAAAGATCTCAAATACCCATTTGCCAATGCATATGGATGATACTCGACCATCTTTTATAAAATATAATTTATGCTTTACATCTAAAATATGTTCAAATATTCCCTAAAATACTCACATATTGGATGTGTTACCGAATGTATGGTATGTTTAGAATCACAAATGGACAGCAAATGGCTATGGTAAAAGTTTACATGTCCAAGATGATGAAAGCTATACATTGCATATAATATAATGGAGGAGCAGAATTGAGGTAACTAACCCATAGTTGACAGGGGAAAATAACTTAAAGCATCTACCTATATGAGCAGAAAATACATAATTGTACCTCTGATGTGAATGAATTAAGAGAGATCAATGTATATGAAAAGCATGCATAAACCTGAAAACCAGAATTTCATATTTTCAGAAATCTGTAAAGAAGTGACAGGTAGAAGAATCTTAGATTAGTTTATGTACTTCTTTAACTAACTCATTGGTCCACTAGTAATACACAAAATGATACTAGGAAATTATTGCTGCAGTGGATAAACCTAGGAGGAGAAGCAAACAAAATACACAATACATCCTGATGTCCCCAACCCTATATATGATTGATGATAGTATGAATTTAACTCTTGGCATCGCAAAACAAAATCTTCATATGTGCCAACAATTGTATCATCCAGCCAATTCCGGGCAGTCAAACTAGGGCTCTTCATAGACTAACATCACCATTTTTTTAGGGGTTGATTTGAAGCAACTAATTCCACAGAAAAGGTGGAAGTTGTTTGCAAATTTTAATTTTCATACTTGCAGTTTTCAAACATAGAAGTTCAATTTCAAAGAAATTTTGAGTGGAGTTAAAACAATACATTTCAAATTCATCGAAATTAATGAACTTTAAAAATGAATTATGGAGATTCAGAAGAGCAATAAATACATTTGAGTACAAATAAAAACTAACAAATGCAACTGAACTAAAAATTTAGTATAAAAAATGCATTGAGTTCCATGAAATATTTAGTAAATTCATGATTTATTTAGAACATAAGAACTCATTTATAAATCATTCCATGTAGAATTCATTGGACAGTAAAATGAACTCTACATGGCCTTTTCGGTTTTTTTTTAATCTTTGGCACAAAAAAAAAAAAAAACCATAAGTCAAATTGATGCGACCTTGTGTTCATTTATGGATAATTTAGTTGAAAAAGGACTAGATAAAAATAGTTTAAACTTTTGAAATGTATGGAGCTGCTGGAAGACAAAGCTTATAGAGTTGTGAAAAGAAAGGAAAGAGTCACCTGCTCTAAAGCTTCTGCTAAATCGTCTCTGGTTGGCGCATCAGGGTCCTCAATTCCTAGTAATCTTCGTCTCTCAACTTCTCTGGGATCCTCAATCATTACGGTGAGTTTAACCTTAAAAATTGGAACAAATAGAATTACGATACTTGATCAAACAAATATAGAAAGGAGTAAGTGACATTCCAACCTCGCTGAAGAGCATGTCCCTATTTTTCCTAAGTAGCTCCAAGATCTACGCATATAAAGACACAAAGCTTAACGATTCATTATTATGAAAAAATTGGGTAAGCAAGAAATTCATTTTTAATAAACAAAAGAACGAACTTTTTGGATTTGGCGAACATATTCAAGGTCTAGGAGGTCAGGTTCTTGCTGCTGCTGCGGCTGTTGATTTTGGGAAGGTGAGGAGGTGGGTAGTTGTGTTTCTGTAAGATCCTCCTTCCCAACCCGTACAGTTTTTCCTCTGGTTTTCCTCCTTTGAATTATGGTCTGGCTTTTATCACTCAGAGCTAGAAATAAGCATGAATGGGTGCGACGAAAGGAGGATTGGGTTGCAGCAGGTGAAAGTGGCAGTTGACACAGTTGAAGTGCTGTCATTTCTCCTACTGTCTGCTCAATTCCACAGCTCCAGCATCTCTTTCCTCCTCAATCACCTGCAAATTTCTTATTTTTGTGGAAACCAAAAACATGCAATAACTTGCGTGAACTTTGATTTTCGTGGTTAAGAACGAACGGTGATTATCTTCTTGAAGAACTGAGAAAAACCAATAAGAAAGCCAACCTTTGTAAAGACAAGCAGAGGTTTTAGACCCGAAAATTTTGGGCTTCAACCAAAACTTAATTCAAACATATAAGCCCAATCGAAGACAGAGTCCAACCCGTGAATCCTTTCTACAGTTTATTCTCTATATAGACCCCTTCCCACTACATTCCACAGTAGTAACAGAATTCAACGGTTCCCACTTCTGTAAGGTTTCGCCAAATCAAACCTTGGTATCTTCTTTCTTTCTTCAAGAAACTGCTCTTCTTTTTTACTCCCTTCAGTTTATGAATCTCACCATTTTTCTTTGTGTATCTTTCAAAAATCTTTCCGGCATATAGTTTCTGTGTGGTTCTGATGATGAATTACTTTCTTTTTGTCATTTCACTTTAGCATTAACTCTCTCTCTCTCTCTCACTCTGTCTTTTTTAATTCATAACCAGCTGCCAAGAAAACAAGAAAAACTATCATGTCAAAGGCGATCATTTGTGCTTCCTCACCACCAGCATCACAAGGTGCTGTAGCAGTCATGGAGGCAAAGAATAAGGATAAAGAATCAGTGGACAAAATGCTTGCCAAGTTCATTGCTACAAGCAGGGCTAAAGATTCAGAATCTTCAGAACATTTTATGGAGTCACCATTCTTTATTGACTTAATAAGGGCTGTATGGGATTTCGGGTCTCCTTTTCAACTGCCAGACCGTGAAATTCTGGAAACTCGCTTGATTCCACAAGTGGAGAAAGAAGTGGAGGAGTATTTCCAAGATTTGAAGCACTCTTTAAACAAAAGTGGTTGCACCATAACGACTTACATAAAGAAGTTTAGGTCATGGTACGAGATATTTAGAGGCATAAGAGTGTATACACCCCAAGGGATATTTCTGTGGCCTGACGTTTACCCTCAAACTCAAAGGAGCCAAGCTTTACCTTGGGATTCAGAAAAGTGTTAGGTACGGGATCTCAAAGGACAGCTTGATGCCATTGATCCTGCAAATATTGTTCAGTTCTTGGCTCATGAGAAAGTTACTCAATCTATGGTGAATCTTTTCAATGAACAACATCCATGGGTGACTGTCATCAGCAAATGTGCTGCTGGGGTTCTTGGGAAACTTTTAGTGAGCATATTCCAAGTTGGTTTTGTGCGGAATATGGTGAAATCTGCGATGGCTGATGCCAAATTCATAGACAAATATTACGAGCCCAAGATTGTTTGCATTCCACTGGATATGAGCAAATTCAAGAACTTGGACGCCATTGTTGGGTGCTTGAATCATACGCAATGGGATGCTGAGCTGTCCAAAAATTGCAAGCGGATTCTGGGTGTTGAAATCACTTATCGGGAGTTGAACAAGCACTGCAACCCATCCAAGTATTAGTGATCATGTGTTGGAATATGAAGACAAAGAAGCTGCTATTTTCATTAACTTCGGGATTCATTGCAAGGATTTCTGGAGTGGATTGAAAAGGTTACAGATGATTTTATGCCCGCTATTTCAAGCTGTGTCTGCTACTTTCAGTGGACAGTCCAGGTTTGGGATACTTATACTAACTGTTGGAGAAGACGGAGTCTAGCCTTGCTGAATACAATGAGGACAAAAATACACTTGATTCTGCTCATTACCAAATCATATGGGAATTGTTTTCTGAAGCCAAAAAAGACAATCTTTCCAATTCATGAAACTGCAGCTTTTCTTAACCCATCTAACTTGCTTGCTCAGAAATTCAAGGAAGCTGATCTCCAATTTAATCGGATTAAGCAATTTATATCCAACCTCATTTTCTCTATTGATGTGAAGCAGAAGGCTTGTATCTCACAACTGATACAGTACCAGTCCATGGACCCAACTCTATTCACAGACACTACAATAGCGATGGCAAAATTATCCCATCCCAATAAGTATTAACAAACAACATTTACTTTAATTGTTAGCAAGGTATAATGTTGATAATGTTGAGTTGATTTGCAGGAATTTGGTGGGAGAAATGTGGTGATTGCTTTCCTGAATTGCAGAAGCAAGCGACTCGAATAGTGAGCCATGGTTGTACTTTCATTTGCTGTCATGAGTTGGATGATAAGAAAAATGTATGGGGCTGGAGAATGGTGATGATGGAGAGCTGGAAAGCATTTGAAAGACGGGCTTTGAATCCTATTGATGTGGAGAAACTTGATGGAATTGAATGGACAGACCCAGAAGATCTTTTAGGCTGCTACTCAAGTTTTGATTATGAGTAGTCTCTCAGGCCTTATGCCCTTCTGATATCTCAGTTTGATTCTGCTTCCTCAGCAAAGAATCCTTTATTGTTCGAATTGTGGTTCGGTCGGTGATGTTTCTTCTTCTTTGTTCTATCTTTTCAGAAAAGGAAATATAGGAGTCAGTCTGATGATGTTGAAATTGTTTGTGGATTTCTTGTATACTCATGGCCTGTATATATGATATGATCATATTGCATTTGCTGCTCCATCCTCATATATTCCTAATCTTCATGGGTGAACCAAATTTCTTCTATTCACCACTGTATACTCTCTATCTCTTCAACCTGAAACGCGGCATTTTAATTATCATATTTTTACCAACAACTTTTTCCCTGCTTCAATGATTTGGAAGTTAGAGGTTTAATACCTAGAATTGAATCTCTTAGTAATGAGCTGTATAAAAAAACCTAATAGTGTTAGAAATATCTTCACCCAAAATAATCTAAAGGATTGTGAATTAAGTTAAAATGATCATACATTGTGTGATAAGTTGTACAAGGGGTGATTTAATTCATTAAGAATCACACCTTTAATACTTTGACTTAAAAATTTTGATTTATTAATAAGTTTTATTATTTTTGAAAAATATTTAAGATTTTATCTTATTTTAACACTCATAACTTCCTTTTCAAGTAAGATAAATACCATCTTTTAAAAATATGTTACCAAAGAGTAATGATGTTTATCAATTAAGGAGGAATCAATATGTTTATTAAGTAAGTTTAGTTAAAGACATTCCTCCTTATGAAGGATCATATTGGCGTGATGTTTTTCACTAAATGTTATTTACGATTAATTTTGAAGTTTTTAAAAATATTTACAACTTTGTCTTAAGAAATAAGCAAATTCTTTTTAGATATCATTTTATTTAAATATGTACTAAAATAAAAAAGATAATCAATAATAGTATTTACCAACAGAAAAAGGATATTACAAGTTATAGTATTTTTTAATATGAGATTTTGCTTCTTTGGACTATATAGAAGTCATTTCTTTCACTAAAAAATAATTTTGATGTGTAATTAAAAGTTTTAACACATATAAGCTTAAGAAATTTTTCAGGATCCAAACACAAACATTTCTAATGCTTTAAAAAGAATTAATGGTTTTCATAGAGAGGACATGTTAATTTAAATCTGACAAAGATCTAATGAGAAATCATCAAACAGTATGAGTCAGTCCCTCATTTGACTTCCAATTAAATAAGAAATGAGAAAATTCTTAAGCTCATTTAAATTAGGGAAAAAACTCAGGAAATAGGTCCCTATCCTACCTCATTCCATCCTACTTTACTCACTTCATGTATATAATAATATATTTTTATTCTTTTATATATGCACGTAATGTTTTTGTAATACTCGAGCTCCAAAATTTATTCCGAAATTAATTTTTTAAAAAAATAAAAATAAATTTATGTAAATATAATTTTTAAATTTTTGAATTTTTATTTAATGTGAAAATTAGAAAAAAATAGGTGGATGATGAAATTGAAAATAATTTTAGAAAAAGAGGTAAAAATTTAGGTTTTGGATGTATTTTTAAAAGAAAAATCGAAAATTCGGAGTCAAAACGCAATTTAGGAAAAATATACCACGCAGGATCGCCCAATAAGCAGTCACGAGGAACCGGAGCGCCCCACGTGGTAAGACACATTGACTCGATACCACACGGAAGGCCACGCTGGCAATCCGCATACCCGCGATCGAACGATCCGGATTTGTTCCCATCCGCATGGACGGTCCAGATCCATTCGCTCTTCAGCGCAATCGGACGATTGCGATTAAACACAATAAACGGTTCAGATTTGTTCCATCTTTAAATGCGATCGTACGGTACATATCAAATCGCGATCAACGGTTCATATTTATTTCTTTTTTAAACGCGATCGGACAGTTGATATCAAACGCGATGAACGGCCTAAATTAAAAGAAGACATGTATAAATATCTCACTTCATACCGAATCTTAACCCTACCCGCCAGCCCCCCGTCGGAGAAGAAGAACCAGTCGCCGGAGAAAAGAGTTGACCGCTGTCCCTCGCCGCACCAGAACTACCTCTGAACACCAAAAAATGTAAAAATGTTCTAATTTGCTCGAAATTTTATTTTGAACAACCTGATGGTATCAGAGTAAAAGGACTGGCAGATGAGCCGGAAACTGCGGCTAATGCCCAACGGCGCCATTGCGAGAAAAACCAAAAACCGTAAAGGTTCACGTATAATGGGGACATCTCTATAGACCCCCATGGATATTAGTAAGCAGATAAAAATGGAAAGTTGTTGTTTTGGCTAATTGAAAATGAAATTATGATGTTGTTTCTATAAATTAATTTTGAAAATCTCACTATGGTAAGTATGTAATAAATAATTTTATTTATGATAAAGGAATTTACTTAAATTAAGAGCTCTATTAGTTGTTTTTATAATTTTTACCAACATTCATTTCTATATCGTTGAGTAGTGTGACATTCTTACTAGTTTAGTAGAGCTCACTCTTCCATTAACCATTTCAGATCAAGATGATCAAGATTTAGATTCCGATTCACAAGAAGGTTGCGAATAGGATGCCCAGTTATTTATTTTTCATTTATTTCTTTGATTTTTCGTTTGTTCTTTTAGAAGAGTCATTCTCGTAACCCTATTAAGTATTCTAAATTATTGTATAAGGAATGTAAACTGTAACTTTATTATTTCGCTTCTGCATTCAATTTATAATTTATTTCTTTTTAAATCCCGAATTGCTACAGTTTTTTATTATTTACTAACTAAAAAATTATCAAATCACGTTACTTAAAAATAACTTAGATATTTGTTTTAAAACAAATCTATTAAGTATATTGAATTTAAGATTTTTTAAAATAATTTGGTATTTAGATTAAAAATATGTGTAGTTATAGTTTTAATTTGATTATAATTTGAAAAGATGAAAGAAGAAAAGAAATCCACGTGGAAAAGCAAGAAATTCATATTCTTTAACAGTTTAGGAATAAGAAATATAAACATGTTTTCGATGCGATCAAGGATGGGGAAATTGGTGTTGATAAAGATGAGAAAAGTTTTCCATACCCTAAAACCATCCTATTAAAATTTCTAACAGTGTAGATATGAGTTTAGTTCGAGAAATTAGTTTAATCAATCGGTTTTCCAAACAAAATGCCATTCGTATATATCAATCAAATAAATATGTTAGTAGAAAGAATACAAATTATCTTTTGATATATTTTTAATTCTCAACTTCAGGTAATAATTTACATGATACAAAATATTGGTTTAAATGGAGCTTGAGATCTCATGCTCCCATTTTATCAAGGCAATTGCAATTCTTATTAACAATGATGGAAGAAAATTTGAAATTAAAAAAAAAAAAAAAAAAGGATTTTAAAAACTTCAACAATTTTTTAGAATCTATCTTTTCTACCCCGCTAAAGTCATAATGTTTATGAGATATTTTAGACCGGTGCATAATTAGTCTTTACTATTTACCACAGAGTTTGAGCTAATATCGGAGAAATATAGATTGTAATATTCATTAAATACAATCAAGAAAAATAGAATAATCAAAATTCATTTGCGATTAGGTCATCCTTATCCTAATTATGAGTCCAAAGGCTAGGTGCATTTTGGGAGAGATATTAGACACTCTAAAATTTTATGACTTATAAAATCAACCTTTTATTTAATTGTTTAAGTACTATTTAATTATGTTAAATTAAAAAATGTTGGAAGTTTCTAGTCGATGCAAAAAATTTTTATGTATTATATATATATATATATATATTATAATTTGTAAGTAAGAAAGAAAATAAATTGACATTATAAAACAAGGTGTTTGAAACAATTTGTAAGAAAAGAAAATGCAAACCATTAAAAAAGTGGAAAGTAGTAATAGTCTTTACCTACATGCCCATCTACCACTAAAAAATCACCTCACAAGGAGATATGTTTGTGACATACCGACGATCTACTCTTGATTGATAAACATCATCTCTTTTAGTAAATATTTTGACAAAATGGTATTTATGAATATTTTAATTCAAAATACCAAAAACATTACCCTTGCCGTAAAAAGTAGAATCACAATCTCTTTTATTATTTTATTTAAAATTAGTTTTTTATTATAAAAAAAGATTTGAATCTTTAAGTATCATCAAATCTCTTAACTTTCTAAGTCATGGAGGCAGAGTAAAAGTTATAGGTACAAAAAAAAAAAAAATTAAAATTAAAATGTGGGGAGTATAGGAGGATATAAGAACGGCTAATGCAGTATGATCATATCATATATCCAAACTATGAGTAAATGAGGAACCCACAAACATTTTCAAACATCATCAGACTGACTCCTACAATTCCACTTTGCCATAAAAAAAAGAAGAAAAATCACAATTCAAACAATAAAGGCATCGGACAGGTTTGCGGAGGAAGCAGAAATCCAACTGAGGTAGAGACTGCTCGTAAACCAAAACTTGAATATCACCCCATAAGATCTTCTGGGTCTATCCATTTACTCCCACCAAGTTTCTCCACGTCAATGGATGGGATCCAAAGCCCGCCGCCTTTCAAATGCTTTCCAACTCTCCATCATCACCATTTTCCAACCCAGTATATTTTGCAGTATTGTAATATTTTTATAGTATGTAACAAAAAAATATAAAATAATTTAATTTTATTTATCTGCACTTACAAATTAAAAATTAAATTTAAAATATATCTCATAGAAGATTCTTAAACTAAAATTATTTAAAAATTCGAACACTCTGTACTAATTCGATAATAAATTGGTTAAACTAATTTACTAATCAGGATTGGTGTCTAACAATACTTCTCAACGACCGTATAATTTAAAATATACAATTACTCTTAAAAATCTGCTAACAAAAGATGTAATATTTTCTTTTATCATTATTATTCTGGTTTAACTCTAAAATATAATTTAACTGTCAAATCTCCATAGATAACCAACTATATTTCATGTCAATTATAACTGACTAATGAATGACATAAAAAATTATTTTCTTCTTTCATTTACCTGTTCTGTCAAATATTTTAAAATAGTTCTTATAATAAATAATAATATAGAACTTAAACTTATTACTAAAGTTGATAGATCCTCAATCTTGATTAATAATTAATTTTATAAATATTTAATCACACTAAATATCCTTTCAACTATAGGTGTTCAAAATTAAAATATAATAAACGACTTGTCAATTACTGTGATGATTTCATATATAAAAAAATTCTTACGTCTCATCATTCTAAGAGAATAATCTATTGATGGTTTAAGATAATATTAATCATTAAAAATTCTCGATTGAATTGGTTTAATGATCATATCTACATATACATTATCTATATATGTAATTTAGTTAACGAGATCAATTAATTTTTATCTCATAAAAACTATCGCACATATATTAGTTTTTCCAGATCATTAATATTCTATTTTAATTATTCAACGACTAAAAATATTTTAAATTAAATCATAAAATATTTTATTCTCATTATTAAGATCGCTATTTTAATGTAAAATCTATAAATTTAATAAAAAAAATTTATCAAATAAATTAAATAATAAGATGATAAAAAGATTATTACTATATATTAAAATAGATCATTAAATAATAATGTATTCAATATATTACATATATAATTAGCTCGTAGACATAACATTTATATTTCTTACACATTTTTCTTATCATCCAATTTATGGCAGCAAACGGGCTTACAACCCTAGCTCAATATTTGAATCGGTTGCTTCTGCAGTTCAGGAAAGCTATGTCCACATTTCTCCCACCAAATTCCTGCAAATGAACTTAATTATACCTTGCTAACAACAAAACTAAATGCTGTTTGTTAATACTTACTGGGATGGGATAATTTTGCCATTGCTATGGCAGTGTCTGTGAATAAAGTTGGGTCCATGGACTGGTACTGTATCAGTTGCGAGATACAAGCCTTTTCTCCTGCTCATCACTAGAGAAAATGAGGTTGGATATAAATTATTTAATCCGATTAAACTAGAGATCAGCTTCCTCGAATTTCTGAATCTTTAATCCATGGGTTAAGAAAAGCTGCAGTTTCATGAATTGGAAAAATAATGTCTTTTCCGGCTTCACAAAACAATCCCCACATGATCTGGTAATGAGCAGAGTCCATAGCAAACAACCTTTAGAGATAAGTACCAAAAAAGCAGCCCACTCGCACAAATTACCACACAAGAATATCCCACACCAAATACCCATGAAAAGCAAGTCCAAGCTGAAAAGAAAGGGCAGCCAACGAGGTCAAGAAATGTTTCCTAGTGACAATAGAAACTGAATAAGTATCAACTCACATATTACAACCAGATGCAAACTTCTTCTTGTCTATTTACACCAGACTTGGCTACGACATCAACAATTGTGTTCTTTTCTTTGTTTATAATCATAAAAACAATATTTCCCGACAAATTCTTCATATTTTTTTATCTCGTTTCTGATCTTATTCAGCTTCCAAGGATAATTATCTTTCAACATCCACAACATAACCATTGTAGAATCGCTTTCCACAAGAACATTATCCACACCAGCCATAGGATGATTAAACAAGCAGACCGTAAGTCTTTTTAATCGCTATCAATTCAACTATGTTAGAGTCTAACATGCCATAATTTTTTTAAAAGAAACACCTTATGTTTGTCAACCAGCCTCTTAACATGCCACCAAAACCTGCAGGCCTAGATTTACCTAAAAAAAGATTTGTGAACATTAAATTTCCAACAACCAGACGGAGTAGGGTCCCAAACAATAGGTTTGATCTCGCCATTTTTTCTTCTCGCAAGTGGCAACTCTAGAATTGAGATGAAGAGATTATTCAAAGCCAATTGCTTCAATATGGGAATGCATGAATTAATCCACCAAGCCAACCGAATCCTAACCAAATCCATAAGTTCACCAACACCCATCTTCTTTTGTCTGAAAATGCTACCATTTTTTCCAACCATAAACCTCAAATTATAATAAAAAAATAAAAGTTCCCCAAATCTTTTCCCTCCCTTTATCAACCCACAATGAAACTTAATAGGTCCCTAATTGAACCCAGGGTGACCCTTTCAATATCATACCAACCTAATCATGTACCCTATACTTTCCAGCTCCATATACAATGAGGGAATGCATGATCTATTGAATCTGTGTTGCCCTTACAAAACACAAACACTTGGGTTTATCTAACTTAATCCTACAATTATGGAAATAATTTAACATTAATACCCGTCTTCTAATCAATTGTTAGGAAAACATTTTAACCATATGGAGTATTTGTGACTTCCAAATACTAGCCTCAAGAGCTTGTCTCTCCTCAACACCTAAAAGACACCTAGTGTACCCCTTTCACCCTTAACTAAAAAATCTCAACCACATTAAAATTCCAAACAATCCTATCCTTGGACTCCTTATTCAAAGTTACGTTCCTCAAGATATTATTAAAATGGGCCTTAAAATCACTTTCCCAGCCAAAGATGTTTTTCCATTCCCCAAAGGCCGACACCAGACTAGATTTGGCAATGGACAAATAGTTTATTCTCAAGAACCTACAGTAAAGGCTTTCCTCTTCTACCCACAGATCATTCCAAAAATCAATTATAGAACCATCATCAAGGAGAAGTATAAAACAGCCATGATCATTAAAAGTAAAAACACATTCTTCTAGGTTGTCCTTAATGATACCTTTCCAAAAACCTGTCGAACCCATCGGTAGTCTCTCACTCAGTGGGACTAATGCTCACCATTATTATGAATTTCACATATAACTCTCCTCCAAAAAGTTCCCACTTCATCACAACACATGTATGTCCACTTATTCAGTAATGTCCTATTCATTTCAGCAATACTACCAAACCCTAGTCCTCCCTCCCTCTTAGGTATGCAAATTGTTCCATAAGATACTAAATGAACCTTCCTATTGTCTTTGGTGCTATCCACAAAAAGTTCCTAATGATACTTCCCAAATTTTTTCTAACCCTATTGGTAGTTATGTCAGTGACATAAAAAATATGGAATTGATTCCAAAACGGCCTTTACCACATATTTAACCTTCCATGCCGCTAACCTCTTTCCATCTTATCAAAAACTGGTTGCCATGTTAACAGAGGATGGATTAGCTCTCAAAGGGAAGCCTAAGCATATACAAGGTAAGAAGGCTACTTCACGTCTAATTTGCTCTACTATCCTATCCATCTGCCCATTATCTACACCAATTCCATATACCTTGCTTATCAAAAAAACAACCTTTAAACCAGAAATCAACTCAAAACACCCCAAAAATCTCTAAAAATTTATGATATGATCCTCATCTTATTACAAAAAACAATGTATCATCCACAAATTGAAGTGAACTGAAATTGCTCCCTGAATTATTAAAAGGAACTTCTTTTATGAACCCAATTACTCACTGCTCTATTTACATTTAGTTCAGCCTTCTGCTACTATATGAAACTAGAAAGTGGACAGCAAGTCCCCCTCCCTTAAACCCCTTTTCATTCTAAACTGTCCAAAAGGAGAACCATTAATCAGAATAGAGATGCCAACAGAAGAGATACATTTCATAATTCATTTCACCCATTTGTTACCATAATTCATTTCATTCAGAACATTCTAGGAACTTCTAATCAATCATATCATCAGCTTTTCCAAAATCAACCTTTAAAAACACACTGTCCCTATTATTTTTTGCATTAAATTAACCATTTTTAAAGCAATCAATATGCAATCCATCAATTGTCTATCTTTCAAAAAAAGCAACTATGATTCACTAACCAAGCCACATTTTACGTCATATCCTATTCATCAACACTTCTATGATTATTTTATGCACAATATTAACTAGTGAAATAGGCCTGAAATCTCTTAAACCTGTCGGATTCTCTACTTCTCGAAAAAGGGTTAGGAAAGTTTTAAAGAATTTTAAAAAAATTTCATACAGTGGAATTCATCCATAACCTGCAGAATATCAGCAAGCACCTCCAGTTGCTTTATGAAAACCATCTAACCGTGGGGCCTTATCCCCCTTTCCCTCAAAGACAGTGAAATTAATCTCCTCTTCTGAAAATTGTTTCTCTAGCCCTACTTTCTATTCCTCGCTAAATTTATTAAAGTCTATCCCTTGTAGTTGTATACTTTGTCTATTATTGTTTTCAAAATGTTCACAGTAAAAATTCTTAAAACTCTCTTTTATTACTTATGGGTCATCTATTTTAATAACTTTTAAGCCTAAAAATGCAACACTATTTACTCTACACCTAACATTAATCATCTTATGGGAAACCTAGTATTACTTTCCCCTTCCTTAGCCATCTAATCCTCACTGTTCCCCTAGTTATACACTCATCCATTCTAATTACCTTTAGTTTCCAATTCTTTTTCTCTAAAAGCTCCCCAGTCCCTCTCTTCATATGGTTCTATTCTAAGTCTTTGACAATTCTACATAAACATTCTTGTGTTTCTTATATTTCCTCTTCTATTGAATCTACCATGCGACACTTAAAATATGCTCTCTTTAACAATTTGAGATTTTTTTGTGTGATAATTTAGTGCTAGTGAATCTCAAAACTGAGTAATTGGTCCATTTTTCTCTAACAAGCTTCTGAAGACCTTTCATATTGGCTATTGCATTGAGAACCCAAAAAGGCTTAGGACCCTAATTTATATATTTTCTCTTTAACCCAACTGGGCAGTGATACGAAATTACACTACTAATACTAAACTCGTGAATATCTAGAAATCTATCAATAACCTCATCATTATATGAATTGCAAATCATTCAAATGTACTCACAATCACGTGAATACCTTGATAGTGAATGAATCTTGATCAGGAAACACAAAAAGTAATGATTTATTATCTTTAAATTTAAATGAGGGTGAGTTAATTTACAACATTACTAACGATATTAGAGATTTTGCTATGATTGTTTTTAATATAATAACTATTCGAACTTGCAATTTTCAAACATAGGAGTTTAATTTCAAATAAATTTTAAGTAGAGTTAAAACAATACATTTCAAATTCATCAAAATTAATGAACTTTAATAATGAATTATGGAGATTCAAAAGAGAAATATATTCATTGGAGTACATATAAAAACAAACGAATGCAACTGAACTAAAAACTTAGTAGAAAAATGTATTGAGTTCCAAGAAATATTTACTAAATTCATGATTTATTTAGAACGTAAGAACTCATCATGGTGAGTTTAACCTTAGAAAATTGGAACACTGAAAATTATGATATTTGGTCAAACGAACATAGAAAGGAGTAAGTGATATTTCAACCTCGCTGAAGAGCATGTCCTTATTTTTCCTGAATAGCTCCAAGACGTACGCATATACAGACACACAGCTTAATGATTCATTACTATGAAGAAATCGATAAGCAAGAAATTCATTTTAAAAAAACAAACGAAAATAAAAAGAGAACGAACTTTTTGGAGGTCAGGTTCTTGCTGCTGTTGATTTTGGGCAGGTGAGGAGGTGGGTAGTTGCGTTTCTGTAAGATCCTCCTTTCGGATCCGTACAGTTTTTCCTCTGGTTTTCCTCCTTTGAATTGTGAATAGGGTTTTGTCACTAGAGCTAGAAATGAACATGAAAGGGTGTGACCAAAGGAGGAGGATTGGGTTGCAGCAGGTGAGAGTGGCAGTCGACACAGTTGAAGTGCTGTCATTTCCCTACTGTCTCCTCAATTCCACAGCTGCAGCATATCTTTCTTCCTCAATCATCTGCAAATTTTTTACATTTGCGTGAAAACACAGAAGCCAAGCTTTTAGGCCGGAAACTCTTGGGCCTCAACAAAAACTTAAATCAAAATTGCGAAGTCAATCCACAAATATAAAAGCCCAGCCGAAGACAGTCCAACAATTAAACCCTTTCTACAGTTTACTCTCTATATAAACCCCTGCCCCCTACATTCAACAGTAATAACAGAATTCAAACGGTTCCCTCTGCTGTAAGGTTTCGCCAAATCTTCATTCTTTCTTCAAGAAACTGCTCTTCTTTTTTACTCCCTTCAGTTTATGAATCTCACCATTTTTCTCTCTGTATCTTTCAAGAATCTTTCTTGCATATAGTTTCTTTGTGGTTTTGATGATGATTAACTTTCTTTTTGTCATTTCATTTTAGCATTGACTCTCTCTCTCTCTCTCGCTGTCTTTTTTAATTCATAACCAGCTGCCAAGAAAACAAGAAACACTCTCATGTCAAAGGCGATCATTTGTGCTTCCTCACCACCAGCATCACAAGGTGCTGTAGCAGTCATGGAGGCAAAGAACAAGGATAAAGAATCAGTGGACAAAATGCTTGCCAAGTTCATTGCTACAAGCAGGCCCAAAGATTCAGAATCTTCATATGATTTTACGGACTCACCGTTCTTTATTGACTTCATAAAGGCGGTATCAGAATTCGGGTCTCCTTATCAACTGCCAGATCGTGAAACTCTGGACACTCACTTGATTCCTCAAGTGGAGAAAGAAGTGGATGAGTATTTCCAAGATTTGAAGCAGTCTTTAAACAAAACTGGTTGCACCATAACCCCTGATATAAAGAAGTTCAGGTCATGGTACGAGATATTTAGAGGCATAAGGGTTTATACACCGAAAGGGATATTTCTATGGCCTGATGTTTATCCTCAAACTCAAAGTAGCCAAGCTTTACCTTGGGATTCAGAGAAGTACTGGGTACGGGATATCAAAGAACAGCTTGATGTCATTGATCCTGCAAACATTGTTCAGTTCTTGGCTCATGAGAAAGTTCCTCAATCTGTGATGAATCTTTTCAATGAACAGTATCCATGGGTGACTGTCATCAGCAAATGTGCTGCTGGGGTTGTTGGGAAACTTTTAGTGAACATATTCCAAGTTGGTTTTGTGCGGAATATAGTGAAATCTGCTACGGTTGTTTCCAAATTCATAGACAAATATTACGAACCCAGGATTGTTTGCATTCCAAAGGATATGAGTAAATTCAAGAATTTGGATGCGGTTGTTGGGTGCTTGAATCACAAGCATTGGGATGCTGAGCTCTGCAAAATTGCAAGCGGATTCTGGGTGTTGAAATCACTTATCAGATTTGAACAAACACTGCAACCCATCCAAGTATGTAGTGATCAGGTGGTGGAGCATGAAGACAAAGAAGCTGCAATTTTCATTAACTTCGTCATTCATTGCAAGGATTTCTGGAATGGATTGAAAAGGTTAGAGATGATTTTATGCCCATTATTTCAAGCTATGTCTCTGCTACTTTCAGTGGACAGTCCAGGTTTGGGATACTTGTACGAGCTGTTGGAGAAGACACAGTCTAGCCTTGCTGAATACGTTGAGGACAAAAATGCACTGGACTCTGCTCATTATCAAATCATATGGGAATTGTTTTCTGAAGCCAAAAAAGACATTATCTTTCCAATTCATGAAAGTGCAGCTTTTCTTAACCCATCTAACTTGCTTGCCCAGAAATTCAAGGAAGCTGATCTCCAATTTAATCGGATTAAGCAATTTATATCCAACCTCATTTTCTCTAGTGATGAGGAGGAGAAGGCTTGTGTCTCACAACTGATACAGTACCAGTCCATGGACCCAATTCTATTCACAGACACTGCCATAGAGATGGCAAAATCATTCCATCCCAGTAAGTATTAGGAAACAAAATTTAGTTTTGTTATTAGCAAGGTATAATGTTGATAATGTTGAGTTGATTTTCAGGAATTTGGTGGGAGAAATGCGGCGATTGTTTTCCTGAATTGCAGAAGCAAGCCATTCGAATACTGAGCCAGGGTTGTAAGTTCATTTGCTGCCATGAGTTGGATGATAAGAAAAATGTATGGGGTTGGAGAATGGTGATGATGGAGAGCTGGAAAGCATTTGAAAGGCGGGCTTTGAATCTTATTGATGTGGAGAAACTTGATGGAATTGAATGGACAGACCCAGAAGATCTTTTAGGCTGCTACTCAAGTTTCGATTATGAGCAGTCTCTCAGGCCTTATGCCCTTCTGATATCTCAGTTTGATTCTGCTTCCTCCGCAAAGATTCCTTTATTGTTCGAATTGTGGTTCCGTCAGTGATTTTTCTTCTTCCTTTTTCTTTGTTTTCTAGAAAGCAAATATAGGAGCCTGTCTGATGATGTTGAAATTGTTTGTGGATTTACTTGTATACTCATAGTCTGCATATATGATATGATCATATTGCATTTGTTGCTCCGTTATCGTATACACTCCCAGTCTTCATGGGTGAACCCAATTTCTTCTGTTCATCACTATATACTCTCTATCTCTTCAACCTGAAACGTGGCTTTCTAATTTTCATTTTTTACCTACAACTTTTTCTCTGCTTCCATAGTTGGAAGTTAGAAATTTGATACCTCAGATTGAATCTCTTAATTACGAGATCTATAAACAAATCATAATCGGAGTTTTAAATATTTTTACCTAAACAATCCAAAGGACAATCCAAAGGATCGTGAGTTTACTTACAAAGATAATACTTTGTGTGGCAGGTTGTACACTAGGTGTAATACCTGAAATTAAATTTGTAATATTTAAATTTATGTATAAAATTTAATTTTTTATTTTATAAATTATTATTTAATGTAAAATTAGGAAAAAATAAGTAGACGATGAAATTAAAAATAATCTTAGAAGAAAGTGATGAAAATTTAGGTTATGAATGTATTTTTGAAAGAAAAATCAGAAACTGGGAGTCAAAATATATTTTAAGAAAAATGTGTCACGTAGGATACCCAGTTAGCAGTTCCGATGAACCGAAGCACGCCACGTATCAAGGCACGCTGACACGGTGCCATGCGGGAGGCCTCGCTGGCGATCCGCGTGCCCGCGATCAGACAGTTCAAATTCGTTCCCGCGCGTGTGGACTGTTCGGATCAGTTTTGCCCTCAGACGCGATCGGACGGTTGCGATTAAACGCGATGAACGGTCCAGATTCTCTTCTTATTTAAATGCGATCGAATGACCCAGATTAAATCGCGATGAACGGTCCACATTCACTTCCTATTTAAATGCGATCGGACAGTTTAGATTAAACACGATGGACGGCTCAAATTAAAAGGAAACGGATATAAATACTCATTTTCACACCAAACCCTAACCCTATCTGCCGGAGAAGAAGAGCTAGCCGCCGGAAAGGGAGCTGATCGCTACCCATCGCCGCGCCGGAGCCATTTCCAACCACCAAAAGAGGTAAAATTTTTCTCATTTGCTCGAAATTCAATTTTAAACACCCCCATGGCTAAATCGGAGCAAAAGGACTAGTGGATAAGCCAAAAACTGCGGGTAAAGCCCGATAGCATCATCGCAGCAAAAAGTAAAAAACTGCATCCGATGAGACCATTCTTGATTCTAGTTTCGTGTAATTTTTCCACCATTGTAATCATCATTCGTTTTTCTACAAGTTAACCGAAGCAAAATACCCAACCACGAACGTGAGCCGCGAAGCCGCCGTACCGGAAAATTCCGCCGCCGGTAAACTTCGGTTTTTCATTTTTTTTGGGCCAACCAAGGCCCCTTAACATATTTTTTCGCAGGGATGTGTACAAAATCGGCCGAAAATGGCCAACCCAAGGCAAACCGTCGCTGCAAGTAGTGGTGCTGTCGTCGGAGCACGGCGTAGCCACTATGCCAGAATTCTGGAATTGGCCAAAAGGGGTTTTTAACACTGATTTTGGATTTTTTAAGATGTTTTTAGGTACTTGAAATATGTTTTAATCCCCGAAAAAAAATTCAGGGAACCCGGAGACCGTTAGTAGGCAGGACTGAAAGTTTAACATATCATATATCAACTTGTGTAAGAATCCATAAACTTATTCCCGGTTATGGAATTGAAGTTTAATTATGAATAATATGGTATTTTGCGTAATTTAGAAATATCAATAATTAAAGGTTACTAATGGAGCCGGAACCGGTTATCTATTACTATTTTCCATGTTTCACTGATTGATTGATTTTACATTTTCGAATACATGATAATACACTGGAATTGGTATGATAATTTGATTGTGCCCCTTATTTAGAAATATTGATAATTAAATGTTACTAATGGAGCCGGAACCGATTATCTATTATTGTTTGCTATGTTTCACTGATTGATTGATTTTATGTTTTTAAATACATGATAATACACTAGAATTGGTATGATAATTCAATTGTATTCCCTTAATGCATGTATTGCTTGTTTTAGTGATTTATAGTTAATTGAGAATTAGAAATTAAAGGTAAACGAGAAATTATTTGATTAAGTGAGTGAATGAATGACAGCCTTACTGGATATCGTAGGAGATGGTGAACGAACCGGGTACATAGGGAACCCTACTGTGAATGTTGCCTCATACCGGACGGGGTATCGAGGATTAAAAATTTGGCACTCATATCGGACAGGGTATGGGGACGATCCATTTCACTCTTATACCGGATAGGGTATTGAGGGATAGTATTTCTTAGCACTCAAACTGGACGGGGTATGGGGATGTATCGTTAGTTAAAAATGTTCAAAAAGAGTTCACTCGTAGTAGGGATATTCCTATGGACCCCAATGAATACTAGTAGACTGATAAATGAGAAAGCTGTTATTCCTACTGATCGAATATGAAAATATGATATTGTTTATGTCATTGACTCTATAGGTTGATTTTGGAAACCTCGCTGAGGTAAGCATCCGGTAAATAATTTTATTTATGATAAATAAATTTTACTTAAATTAAGAGTTTCATTAGTTATTTTTATGATTTCTACCAACTTTTATTTCTGTGTCGATGAGTAATGTGATATTTTTACTAGGTTAGTGTAGCTCATTCCTTCATTAACAATTTCAGATAAAGAGAACGTAGATCCAAGGCTCGATTTATAAGAGGGTTATGAGTAAGACGTTCAGTTTGTTTACTTTTCATTTATTTCTTTGGTTATTAGTTGTTTTTTTTAAAAGATCATTCCCGTAACCCTATTGGGTATCCCAAATTATTGTGTAAAGAATGTAAACCCTAATTTATTATTTCACGTCCGCATTCAATTCATAATTTATTTTCTTTCAAGTTCATGGGTCGTTATAGTTGGTATCAGAGCCAGGTTCCTCAGAGCATTCAATTCATAATTTATTTTCTTTCAAGTTCATGAGTCATTACAGTTGGTATCAAAGCTAGGTTCCTCAAAACTATTCCTTACACAAAAATCCTAGGAAATACCAAAGAATGAATCATCACTCAACCATTTCTTATTAAAAATAAGTACAAAGACACAAGGAGATGAGGTCCTTTATTGAACAACGCAGCCTGAGACAGGTCGCTTCGAGAGAATGTCGATTGACTTTTCGAGATTTTAGAGAGACTCATCTCTACCTAGTAGACCAGGGAAGAGATGAGGGAATTGTCTGACCCTCCACCACACTATGAGTCACCCCTACAACGAGAGGATTTAACGCTACCTCGATGCAACCCTGCTCCTCCGTTATATCATCCGACACTGTCACAATACAATTTGGAGCCCCCACCGTATCATCTGGCACCGTTACAGGACACCCGGTCCCTCCCCAGTAATATCTGGCCCCTCTTCTACGGGACTCAGTTTCACCCATGACAGACTTGATAGAGATTGACATGGGGGGACTCTGATAAATTTTCAAGAATGAACTGGTTAGCGACGTATCACGCCACCGTGGATTATTTCCAAGAGAAAAATTATATTTAAGCCTCATAACAAAGAGTCATTTACAAGCTAATAAAATTTTTAAATATTATTATCCCCTAACAAATTTCTTAGTACATAACGCTTTAACTCAGTTGTTTTCTCCACAATATTCAAGATATCCCAGTAGTCCGAGACTTTCCGAATGTATTTCTTGATGAACCTCTCGGACCACCAGTGGACAGGAAAGTTAAGTTCACCATAAACTTTCAGTTTGACACGTAACCTATCTTAGTTATCCCTTACCGAATGAGTCATGTAAAAATGGAAGAGTTGAGGAAATATATCAAAAAATTGCATGACTGT
>NW_019014662.1:1054991-1073370 GCF_000150535.2 Carica papaya | reverse complement strand
CTTAGAACTTGTTGCGATTATCCACGCTTTGAAGATTTGGCGCAATTACTTATATAGGGAGATCTTTCAGATGTATACCGACCATAAGAGATTGAAATACATATTCATTCAAAAAGATCTCAACACGCATTAGAGAAAATGGATAGAACTCTTCAAGGACTACGATTGAAATATCTTGTATCATACTGATAAGGGCAACGCGATAACCGACGTACTCAGTAAAAAAAGTGCAGGTATATTAGCTCATCTAATAGTTTCAGAAGGTATGACAATAAGGGTCACACAACAGGTACAACTTCAGAACTTGAAGAGCGTCACATGTTTGGGCCACCTGACTGTCCAACCTAAGTTGATCTAGAGAATAAAGGAATCACAATCCATTGATTCCATCCTAGTAGCCGTCAAGAAGGATGCAGAACAGAGAGTTAATTCAGAATTTTGGGTCTCTACTAATGGGTTACTTAGATTTCAGGACATGATGTGTGTCCCATGTGACAGTGAGCTGAAAAGAGACATCATGAACAGAGGCTCACAGCTCAAAGTTTGTCACGCATATCGAAAGTACTAAAATATATCAAAGTATGCGACTCCGATTTTGGTAGAACGGGATGGAAAGAGATGTGGTCGACTTTGTTTTCAAGTGTTTGGTATGTTAGCAAGTCAAGGTAGAGTATTAAAGCTTAGGCGGGTTACTTTAGCAATTACCAATACTGGAGTGAAAGTGGGAACATATCATAATGGATTTTGTGATAGGGTTATCTAGGGCACACTCGGGACATGACTCCATTTGGGTAATTATTGACCGACTCACCAAGTCTTCTTACTTCTTAGCCATCAGGATGACCAATCCCTTGGATAAATTAGCGAGAATATATATCCGAAAGATAATCATGTTACATGGAGTACAAGTGACAGTAGTGTCCGACAAGGACCCCAGATTCTCTTTGCAGTTCTTGTCTACTTTTCAACAAGCCATGGTAATAAAACTGTCCCTTAGTACTGCATTCCACCCTCAGACCGATGGACAATAAGAAAGGACAATTCGCATACCGGAGAAAATACTCCGAGCTCGTATTCTTAACTTCAGAGGCCATTGGAATGATCATTTATCCGTAATAGAGTTTGCTCACAATAATAGTTACGAAGCAAGTATTAGCATGGCTCCGTAAGAGACGTTGAATGGCCGCCCATGGAGATCGCCAATCTGTTTGGAAGAGGTGGGTGATAGAAAATTGTTTGGTCCAGATCTTATAGAGGAGACTACAACCAAAATAGTTAAGATCAGAAAAAACATTCAGACGGCTTAGAGTAGACAAAAGAATTATGCGGATACACGAAGGAGGGATTTGGAATTTGAGAAAGGTGATCGGGTGTTCTTTAAGGTTACTCTTTTCAAAAAAATCAGTAGGTTTAGCAAGAGGGAGAAACTAAATACCTGATTTTATTGGGCCATTTGAAATCTTAGAAAGAATTGACACCGCCACCTACAGACTGACACTACCTCCAGAACTATCCAGAATCCATAATGTGTTCCATGTGTCCATACTACACAAGTACAACCCAAACCTCTCTCACGTCCTGGCCCACGAGCCTCTTTTACTTCATGAGGATCTGTCCTATGAAGAGATACCGGTGGGTATTATAGACCGAATGAGCAGAATACTCTGCAACTAAAAAAGTTCATTCGTTAATGTCCTATGACAGAATCACACACAGGGAGAAGCTACATGGGAGCTAGAAGCAGACTTTAGAGCCTAGTATCTCCAACTACTTGATTGAATGAGAGAGAGACAAATTTGAGGGACTAAATTTCTTTTAAGGGGGGAGTTGTAATATCCGAAATTAAATTTGTAATATTTAAATTTATGTATAAAATTTAATTTTTTATTTTATAAATTATTATTTAATGTAAAATTAGGAAAAAATAGGTAGATGATGAAATTGAAAATAATTTTGGGAAAAATGGGTGAAAATTTGGGTTCTGAGTGTGTTTTAGAAAGAAAAATAAAAAATTGAGGGTCAAAACATAATTTAACAAAAATGTACTACGTACGATACCTAGTCAGCAGCTCTGACGAATCAGAGCGCGCCACTTGGCAAGGCAGACTGATGGGGTGCCACGTAAGAGGCCACGCTGGCAATCTGCGTGTCTGTGATCGGACGGTCCAGATTCGTTCTCGCGGGCGTGAACAGTCTGGATCCATTCCTCTCTCTGACGCAATCAGACGGTTGCGATTAAACACGTTGAATGACACAGATCCACTTCCTATTTAAACGCGATCGGATAGTTTAGATCAAATCGCGATGAACGACTCAGATTCACTTCCTATTTAAACGTGATCGGACAGTCCAAATTAAACGTAGTAGACAGCCCAGATTAAAAGGAGACGAATATAAATACCTCTCTTCACACCAAACCCTACCCTAGCCACCACACCCCCTCGCCGGAGAAGAAAAGTCGGCTACTGGGAAGGGAGCCGACCGTCGTATGTTGTCGTGCCGAAGCCACTTCTGATCACCAAAAGAGGTAAAAAAAAATTTCATTCACTCAAAATTCAATTTTGAACACCCTCATGGCTAAATCGGAGTAAAAAGACCGGCGGATGAGGTAAAAACTATGGATAAAGTCCGACAGCGCTGCTGCGAAAAAAAGTAAAAAATCGCCTCTGATGAGGTCATTCCCGATTCTCATTTCATGTAATTTTTCCACCATTGTAATCACCATTCCTTTTTATATAGGTTGACCGAAGTAAAACACCTAACTGCGAAGGTGAGCTTGCGGAGCCGCCGTATTGGAAAACTCCGCTGCTGGTAAACTTCAGTGTTTTGACTTTTTTCTTGGCTAACCGATGCCTCTTAATGTATTTTTTTCATAGGGATGGGTACAAAACTAGCTGAAATCAGCCAACCCAAGATAAACCGCCACTGTGCGTGGCGGTGCCATCGCCAGAGCACGGCTGAGCCGCCGTGCTGAAATTCTGAAATTGGCCAAAAGGGGTCTGTAACACTGATTTTGAATTTTTTGGGATATTTCTAGGTATTTGAAGTGTGTTTTAATCCCCGAAGGAAAATTTAAAAAATTCGGGAACCGCCAGTAGGCGCAATTGAAAGTTTATCATCTCGAACATCAATTTGTGTAAGATCCCTCACCTTATTCCTAGTTATGAAATTGAAGTTTAATTATGAATAATATGGTATTTTACATAATTTAGAAATATCGATAATTAAAGGTTATTAATGGAGCCAGAACCGGTTATCTATTATTGTTTGTCATATTTCACTGATTGATTTATTTTACGTTTTCGAATACATGATAATACACTGGAATTGGTATGATAATTCGATTGTGTTCCCTTGATGCATATATTGTTTGTTTTACGTGATTTATGGTTAATTGAGAAATTGAAAATTAAAGGTAAACAGAAAATTGTTTGATTAAGTGAATGGATGAATGACAGCCTTACTGGATATCCTAAGAGATGGTGGATGGACCTAGTACATAGGAAACCCTACCGTGAACGTTTCTTCATACCGGACGAGATATCGAGGATTGGTAATTTGGTGTTCATACCAGACGGGGTATAAGGACGACCCGTTTTACCCTTATATCGGACGGAGTATTGAGGGGTGGTATTTCTTAGCGCTCATACCAGAAGGGGTATGGGGATGGCCCGTTAGTTGAAAATATTGAAAAAAAGTTCACACGTAGTGTGGACATCCCTGTGGACCCCAATGGATACCAGTAGGTTAATAAATGAGAAAGTTATTGTTCCTACTGATTGAATATGAAAATATTATATTGTTTATGTTATTGACTCTATAGGTTGATTTTGGAAACCTCGCTGGAGTAAGCATGCGGTAAATAATTTTGTTTATAATAAATAAATTGTACTTAAATTAAAAGTTTAATTAGTTATTTTTATGATTTCTACGAACATTTATTTATGTGTCGGTGAGTAGTGTGATATTCTTACAGGAGTAATATAGCTCACTCATTCATTAACCATTTCAAATCAAGAGAACCAAGATCCAGGACCCGATCCACAAGAGGGTTGCGAGTAGAACGTTAGTTTGTTTACTTTTCATTTATTTCTAGTTTGTTTACTTTTCATTTATTTCTTTGATTATTAGTTGTTTATTTAGAAGAGTTATTCTCGTAGTCCTATTGGGTATCCCGAATTATTGTGTATGGAACATAAACCCTAATTTATTATTTTCTTCCGTATTTAATTTATAATTTATTTTTTTCAAGTTCACGGGTCGTTACACTAGGTGATTTGATTCATTAAGAGTCATGTATTTGGTATTTTGACTTAAATGTTTTATCTTATCATTAAATTTTGATATTTTTAAAAAATATTTAAGAGTTTATCTTATTTAAAATTCATAACTCTGTTTTCAAGTATGATAACTACTGTCTTATCAAGATATATACCAAAAATGGTTATGATGTTTATCAATAAAAAAGGAATGAATATATTAAACAAGTAGTTTTACTTAGAGACGTCCCTCCTTGTGAGGAATCATATTGGCGTGATGTTTGCTAGTAAATGTTAAACTTTAGCATGTGCCTTAAGGGTTTAATTTAAGATCATTTTTGAAGTTCTTAAAAATATTTAAAACTTTATCTTAGAAGGTAATACAAGTTATTTTTAAATACGATTGATATCATTTTATTTAAATATGTACGAAAACAAATAAGACATTGACAAACAAAAAAAGGTATTAGAAGTTAAGGAGGTATTTTTTAGTGCAAGATTTTACTACTTAAGATGGGTTATACATGAGTCATTTCTTTTATTAAAGAATATTTTGGACATGTAGCTAAAAGTTTTTTTTTTATTTATTATACAAATAAGAGTTTAGAAAATTTGTCAAGAAGCTTTAAAAAGTTTTTAATGGCTTTCTACTGAGATGACAAGTTAATTTAAATCTAATAGAGATCTAACGAAAGATTACGAATGAAGATAGGTCAACGCTTCATTTGGCTTTGAATTAAATAGGAAATGAAAAAAATTCTCCACCTTATTTAAATTAGGGAAAAGACTTTAGGAAATGGATTCCAGCCCTATCTCATTTCATCCTTTTTTACTCATTTCACTAATATAATAATAATATATTTTTATTTTTATTTTTTTATATCTATAATATTTTCGTTACTAAAAATAATTAAAAAAATTACTTAGATATTTATTTTTTTTTAAAAAAGAATCTATTCCATATATAGGATTTAATATTTTTTAAAAATAATTTTGTTTTGATATTAAAATGTGTATAGTTATAGTTTTAATTTGATTAATATTTGAAAACGTAAATAAATAAATAAGAAATTCTCTTTTCCTATCAAGTTACAAAACAAGAAATAAAGACAAATTCATGATGGAAAAATCTTCCTATTGGAATTTCTAGCAATCTATATATGAGTTTAGTTCAAGAAATTGGTTCAATCAATGGGCTTTCCAAGCAAGAGATCATTGGTGTATCTTAATCAAATTGATTTCTTTAATATACATTCAGTACCAGGCTTTGAGTAATGGTTTACATGATACAATATATTGACTTGAATGGAGTTTTTATCAAAAAATGATTGCAAGAAAATTTGTTTGAACAGAAAAACCTTATGTTTCTCAACCAGTCTCTTAACATGCCACCAACAACTGCAGGCCTCGGTTTTACCTAAAAAACAATTTGTCTAACATTAAATTTCCAACAACCAGACGGAGGAGGGTCCCAAGTAATAGGTTTGATCTTGCCATTTTTTCTTCCCACAAGTGCCAACTCTGGAGTTGAGATGAAGAGACTATTCAAAGGCAATTGCTTCAATCTGGGAATGCATGAATTAATCCACCAAGCCAACCGAATCCTAACCAAATCCATAAATTCATCAACACCCATCTTCTTTTGTCTGAAAATTCTATCATTTCTTCCAACCATAAAACCTCAAATTATAACAAAAATAAAAGTTCCTTAAATCTTTTCCCTCCCTTTATCAACCCACAATGAGACCTAATAGGTCCCTAATTGAACCCAGGGCGACCCTTTCAATATCATACCAACCTAATCATGTACCCTATACTTTCCCTCAAAGACAGTGAATCTAAACCTCTTCTTCTGAAAATTGTCTCTCTAGCCTACTTTCTATTCCTCGCTAAGTTTATTGTTTTCAAAATGCTCACTGTAAAAATTCCTAAAACTCTCTTTTATTACTTATGGGGGTCATCTATTTTAACAACTTTTAAGCCTAAAAATGCAACACTATTTACTCTACGCCTAACATTAATCATTCTATGGGAAACCTAGTATTACCTTCCCCTTCCTTAGCCATCTAATCATCAAAGGAGTAAGCGACATTCCAATCTCGCTGAAGAGCGTGTCCCTATTTTTCCTGAGTAGCTCCAAGACCTACGCATATACAGACACAAAGCTTAACGATTCACTACTATGAAGAAATGGGTAAGCAAGAAATCATTTTTAAAATACAAAAAAGAGGGAAAAGAGAACGAACATTTTGGATTTGGCGGACATATTCAAGGTCTTGGAGGTCAGGTTCTTGCTGCTGCTACTGCTGTTAATTTTGGGCAGGTGAGGAGGTGGATAGTTGTGTTTCTGTAAGATCATCCTTCCTGACCCGTACAGTTTTTACTCTGGTTTTCCTCCTTTGAATTATGAATCGGGTTTTGTCACTCAGAGCTAGAAATGAACATGGATGGGTGCGACGAAAGGAGGAGGATTGGGTTGCAGCAGATGAGAGTGGCAGTTGACACAGTTGAAGTGCTGTCATTTCTCGTACTGTCTCCTCAATTCCACATCTCCAGCATCTCTTTCCTCCTCAATCACCTGCAAATTTCTTATTTTTGGGAAACCAAAAAACATGCAACGATTTGCGTGAAATGGCAGAAGCCGAGGTTTTAGGCTGGAAAATTTTGGGCCTCAACAAAAACTTTAAATCAAAATATAATCGTAAATATATAAGCCCAACCGAAGACAGTCCAACCCGTAAACCCTTTCTGCAGTTTATTCTCTATATAAACCCCTGCCCCCTACATTCAACAGTAATAACAGAATTCAAACGGTTCCCTCTGCTCTGAGGTTTCGCCAAATCAAAACCTTGGTATTTCTTTCTTTCTTCAAGAGACTGCTCTTCTTTTTTACTCCCTTCAGTTTATGAATCGCACAATTTTTCTCTGTGTATCTTTCGAGAATCTTTCTTGCATATAGTTTCTGTGTGGTTCTGATGATGAATTACTTTCTTTTTGTCATTTCACTTTAGCATTAACACTCTCTGTCGCTCTGTCTCTTTTAATTCACAACCAGCTGCCAAGAAAACAAGAAACACTCTCATGTCAAAGACGATCATTTGTGCTTCCTCACCACCACCAGCACAAGGTGCTGTAGCAGTCATGGAGGCAAAGAACAAGGATAAAGAATCAGTGGACAAACTGCTTGCCAAGTTCATTGCTACAAGCAGGCCTAAAGATTCAGAATCTTCAGATGATTTTATGGAGTCAGCGTTCTTTATTGACTTCGTAAAGGCGGTATCAGAATTCGGGTCTCATTATCATCTACCAGACAGTGAAACTCTGGAAACTCACTTGATTCCACAAGTGGAGAAAGAAGTGGAAGAGTATTTCCAAGATTTGAAGCAGTCTTTGAACAAAACTGGTTGCACCATAACACCTGATATAAAGAAGTTCAGATCATGGTACGATAAACTTAGAGGCATAAGGGTTTATACACCCAAAGGGATATTTCTATGGCCTGATATTTACCCTCAAACTCAAAGGAGCCAACCTTTACCATGGGATTCAGAGAAGTACTGGGTACGGGATATCAAAGAACAGCTTGATGCCATTGATCCTGCAAATATTGTTCAGTTCTTGGCTCATGAGAAAGTTCCTCAATCTGTGCTGAATCTTTTCAATGAACAATATCCATGGGTGACTGTCATCGCCAAATGTGCTGCTGGGGTCGTTGGGAAACTTTTAGTGAACATATTCCAAGTTGGCTTTGTGCGGAATATAGTGAAATCTGCTACGGTTGTTTCCAAATTCATAGACAAATATTACGAGCCCAAGATTATCTGCATTCCAATGGATATGACTAAATTCAAGAACTTGGACACCGTTGTTGGGTGCTTGAATCATACGCATTGGGATGCTGAGCTGTGCAAAACTGCAAGCGGATTCTGGGTGTTGAAATCACTTATCGGAGTTGAACAAGCACTGCAACCCATCCAAGTATGTAGTGATCATGTGTTGGAATATGAAGACAAAGAAGCTGCAACTTTCATTAACTTCGTCATTCATTGCAAGGATTTCTGGAGTGGATTGAAAAGGTTAGAGATGATTTTATGCCCACTGTTTCAAGCTATGTCTCTACTACTTTCAGTGGACAGTCCAGGTTTGGGATACTTGTACCAACTGTTTGAGAAGACGGAGTCTAGCCTTGCTGAATACATTAAGGACAAAAATACACTCGACTCTGCTCATTACCAAATCATATGGGAATTATTTTCTGAAGCCAAAAAAGACATAATCTTTCAAATTCATGAAACTGCAGCTTTTCTTAGCCCATCTAACTTGCTTGCCCAGAAATTCAAGGAAGCTGATCTCCAATTTAATCGTATTAAGCAATTTATATCCAGCCGCATTTTCTCTAGTGATGAGGAGGAGAAGGCTTGTGTCTCACAACTGATACAGTACCAGTCCATGGACCAAATTCTATTCACAGACACTGCCATAGAGATGGCAAAATCATTCCATCCCAGTAAGTATTAGGAAACAAAATTTAGTTTTGTTATTAGCAAGGTATAATGTTGATAATGTTGAGTTGATTTTCAGGAATTTGGTGGGAGAAATGCGGCGATTGTTATCCTGAATTGCAGAAGCAAGCCATTCGAATACTGAGCCAGGGTTGTAAGTTCATTTGCTGCCATGAGATGGATGATAAGAAAAATGTATGGGGTTGGAGAATGGTGATGATGGAGAGCTGGAAAGCATTTGAAAGGCGGGCTTTGAATCTTATTGATGTGGAGAAACTTGATGGAATTGAATGGACAGACCCAGAAGATCTTTTAGGCTGCTACTCAAGTTTCGATTATGAGCAGTCTCTCAGGCCTTATGCCCTTCTGATATCTCAGTTTGATTCTGCTTCCTCCGCAAAGATTCCTTTATTGTTCGAATTGTGGTTCCGTCAGTGATTTTTCTTCTTCCTTTTTCTTTGTTTTCTAGAAAGCAAATATAGGAGCCTGTCTGATGATGTTGAAATTGTTTGTGGATTTTCTTGTATACTCATAGTCTGCATATATGATATGATCATATTGCATTTGTTGCTCCTTTATCGTATACACTCCCAGTCTTCATGGGTGAACCCAATTTCTTCTGTTCATCACTATATACTCTCTATCTCTTCAACCTGAAACGTGGCTTTCTAATTTTCATTTTTTACCTACAACTTTTTCTCTGCTTCCATAGTTGGAAGTTAGAAATTTGATACCTCAGATTGAATCTCTTAATCATGAGCGCTATTAAAAAACATAATTAAATTAGAAATATCTTAATTGAAATAATCTAAAGGATTGTAATTTTATTTAAAAGGATTATATTTTGTGTCCCAAGTTGTATAAGAATTGATTTGATTCATCAAAAATCATGTCCTTAATATTTTAATATAAAAGTTTTGACTTATTATTAAATTTTAACATTTTTAAAAAATATTCAATATTTTTATTTTGTTTAAAACTCATAACTCATTTTTTAAGTATTATAAAGTACTATTTTACCGAGATATGTATCAAATGAAATACAATGTTTATGAATTTGGTGGAAATCAATATGTCAAAGACATCCCTCCTTGTGAAGGTTCATATTGGGATGATATTATCAACTAAATATCATATTTTAGTATACACCTCAAGATTTAATTTAAGACAAAGTCTTAAATTTTTTAAAATTATTTAGTATCTTGTCTTAGAAGATAACACAAAATTCCTTTTAGATAAGGTGGAAATCATTAGAAGTTAATGAGACGCTTTTAGTGCCAGATTTTACTACTTGGGATAGATCATATCCAGCTTCCTTGGAGACCTAAACGGCATCGTTTTTGGCATACCAGATCTAGGCTCAAGAAAGAAGATTCCAGAAGTGATGCGCTGGCGTGACCGTTTGGAAAAAAAGGCGGCCCAGCACGCGAGATTCGCGGAATGAAAAGAAGGAAGAGGAACGCAGAGGCGTGCGGGGTTCGTTAAAGCAAAAGAGAATCGGGAAAGAAAACAAAGGGGGAGTGAGTCGATTGAGAGCCGAAAAAGAGGATAAAAGGGAAGGATTTCGGGGAAATCTTTTTTTCAGGTTTCAATGAGATAGAAACAGGGAAGAACATGAGGTATTTGTTTCTGTGAACTTATTGAGTTTTTGCAAATTTAAATTTGTGATTTGTACTTAGGGTTCTTTAATTAGCATTGAAAATTTTGCGTATTTGATTCAAGAGATTGAAGGTATGAGTTTATGAAATGAAGCTGATTTTCTCTGTGGCTTTCTTCTAATTTGCTTCAAATTTATTTCTAGTGTGTCAACTGTTTAGTTTGAATGACTTTATTCTCGTTATAATGGTTTAGCATGTTCGTTTTTTTTTTTTTTTTTTTTTTTTTTTTTTTTTCTTTCTGCTATTAATATGTTGAATAGGTACCATTATAGTGCTCGTTTATTTTATCTATGATGTTCCTTTCTCTGCTACTATACATTTTTATTCTCGTTCACTATATAGAAATTAGAGTTAATTTCACTGCATTTTGAAATATTTTTCCAATGTTCTTTTTTAGATTAATTGCAAAGAAGATAGGCTATTAGTTAATTTCCAATAAATTCTAATGTTATGTTTGGATTTTATCCAAGTGATTTTATTTAAGTGGGTTTGCATCAGTTTTTATTTTGTATTATGGAGTATATTTATTAGTTATTTCAAGAAAGTTTAAAGTTTAAAGGAATTAAGACGAAACATCACATGTTATATGACATTGATTTAACGGGAATTTAATGTAAACTAGTCAAGAGGTAGAAGAAGCTATAATTAAAAACTGAGAATATTACATTGGGCATTTGAATATTTAACTTTTAATTAGAGTAGTAAATTTTAAAATAATATTACTAATACACAATTTATGGTAAATAGGATTTTTTTTTGTACATAAGGAAGAAAACTCCAACAGATACAACTAAACAATGCACATTCTAGTTTAGGTAATACTAGTAAAGTCCTCCCAAAGGATACTCAGAAGCTCAGCGGGCGGCCGCTGCAAATAGTAGGATCTGAGAGGAAAAGTAAAGGCTAGGTTGGTCAGGAAGTCCGCACAATGATTCCCCCTAAGATAAATATGTTGGATTGTGACATGCTAATCTTTCGTCAGCTAAGATTGAAGAGCCAACACTAGGTGAGTATTCGCATTGGTGGGGATCTACTCGTTGAGGGCACAATTAAGAAGCTGAACAGTAAGGGTATTATCCATATCCAAGATCACATGACGCGATCCTAAATTCTAAACCAGCTCGAGACCATCTAGAGCACCCTAGAGTTTAGCCTGGAGAACAGTGCAGGTGCCAATATTTCTGAGGCAGCCTTCAATCCACTAACCATTGTTGTCTCGGCCAATAACACTCGCACAAGTTGTATCGGTTCTTCCCCAGAGGCGGGGTCCAGTTGATAAGTTTTTCCACTTTACCAGTGCGATGGCCAGATATGGTCGTCCCAATGGTGGAAGCTTGAAATGTGTACTCTATCAACCTGAAGATCTCGTGTCTTAATTCCTCCAAACTGGAAGAACTACCCCCAAACATGAGTGCATTCCTCTATTTCCAAAGGATCCAACAGGTAATGCTAAACATAGTCTTCCAATCTCTTAAGGATGAGCAACAACTGAATTTATTCTATAGTTTGGCGGCATCCTTTGCATTAAAAGTAACATTGAAGAAAGTAGGGGCAACTAACTGAGGAATGATCTTGGTCCAAAGAATATGCGTCCAATGACAACCCCTTAGGACATGGTTGAGGTCCTCAATACTAGTATTGCAGATCGAGTAGCTGAGATCACCTACCATGTGCCTGCGAACCCACTTTTTGCTCGTGAGAAGGCCCTTCTGCAAGACCAGCCAAAGAAAATGACGAATACACTAAGCGCCCGACCACTTCCATGCCAAGTCTCACTTGTTATCTACAAAAAGAGGATAAATATTAGTAAGCATATGATAAGCAGATTTAACCAAAAATTTACCGTCAGACAAAAGGCCCAAATAAGGGCATTGGCCCCCCTATCATTCCGTGGGGGACTAACAACAGCTAAATGAAGTATTGTGAGGGAGCAAGTTTAGCGGAAGAGCCTAGTCCCACTGGCCGGTCGAGGTCACTAGATTCTTAACACGCATGGAACCCTATGTATCCATGAGAGGTTGAAAAGTGAGGAGCTTGAGAGGGCCATAATTCATTAACCAGTTATTATCCCAGAACCTCACTGTATTCTCATAACCAACATGCTAGGCTAGTCCCTGGGAAAACTCGTCCCAAAGACCACTCAATTTCCTCCAAATATGGGAACACGTGGTCGATTTAGGGGAGGTAGGGGGGGGACTTGTTGTAACGCAAAATTTGAACCCAAAGAAGGTGCGGCTTGGTCAGGATAAAAAAATCCACTTTCATAAGGACAACCTTGTTAAGCGCTCTAAGGCTGGGGAGGCCACCCCCACCATGAGAAATGGGGTGACATATCTCCTGCCAACTAACCAAGCTGATCCTCTTTCCCTCTCTAGAAAAGGCCTATACAAATTTTCGTATCAGGCGGTTGAGTTGATCACATAGTGAGTTAGGAAGTGTAGCGGTCTGCATAACATAGGTAGGGATAGACATGAGTACGAATTTGGCCAGAGTGAGATGACTGGCCATGGAGAAGCAGCTAGCAGCCATCTCGGAGAGTTTCGCCCGCACCTTCTAATGGATATACCTATAGGTGTCCTTCATGATTCTGCCATGGAGCAGGGGAACCCCAAGATACATACCCAGATCCGCCGAGACTTAAAAACCAAACTCCTTGCTGATCCTAGTAGCTTCGTTAGTTGCAACATTGTGAGAGAAGCAGATACGCGTCTTGGGAGTGCTAATCTTATGCCCAGAGCTCTCATAGAACTCAACCAGCACCATTTTGATGAGTTGAACCTGTCTAGCCAAAGTGCGGCAAAAGAGAATCAAATCATCAGCCAAAAAAAGATGAGAAAGTTTGGGGGCCCTTCTTGTTCAAGGAAACCGGAAGCCACTCCTCATAATTAACCAGCTGATCAATGTATTGTGAGAAGTGTTCCATGCATAATACGAAGATATAGGAAGACAGAGAGTCACCCTGACGAATGCCACGTGAGAGTATAAATTCTTCAGTGATCTCCCCATTCCACAACAAATGTATGGAACCCGAGCAAACGCATTGCATAATAACTCTGACGAGGGACTGTGGGAAACCAACATCAAAGAGGGTATCCTCAATAAAATCCCAACTGAGTCTATCATAAGCTTTCTCGAGGTCCACTTTGATCGTCATCCAACCAACCTTGCCTATTTTGTGCCTCGTAGAGTGAATTATCTTCTGGATCACAATAATATTGTCCGAGATACTCTGGCCCTCCACAAAGCTAGCCTGTGTGCCACTGATACTAGGCATAGTGCTCTTGAGCCTATTGGCAATCAACTTAGTAATAACCTTGTAGGAGACATTAAGGAGACTAATAGGACGGAAGTCCTTGATGGAAGTGGGTCTGGCTACCTTGGGGATCAATGTAATTATAGTCTTGTTAATACCCTTCTCCAAATCAGCCCCCTGAAAAACCTTCGTCACCATCTCATAAATCAAGTCCCCCACGACCTCCCAGTGGTGTTGGAAAAAGGTCGCATGAAGGCCATCCGGTCTAGGGTTCTTGAGTGGTTTCATGACAACCAGAGCCAGACGAATCTCGTCTTTTGTAACAGGGGCATTAAGCATATTAAGCATGGTCGTCGTAAGGGGCGGGAATTTACCCTTTATCTGATAGGTTGGAGCCTCCATCATGTCTTTGGAGTAAAGTTCTTTGAAGAAATTCACAGCCATGTGTCTGAGATGACCGTCATCAGAAACCCAGTTCCCCTCAGCATCCTGAAGCATGACAATTTTATTATGCCGACGGCGAGCCATAGTACGTCCGTGGAAGTACTTCGTGTTCTTATCACCAAGTGAGATAAACTCACACTGCAATTTTTACATCCAAAACAATTCTTCCTGCAACAACACTCCCTCAACTTTTTTGCGCATGTCCATTTCCTAGTTAATGAGATACCCATAATGGGCTTGTTCCAGCTCTTCTGGATGTTAGCAATACGGGCCAACAAACACTTTTTCTTTATGAAAATGTGACCAAAGACAGTGGTGTTCCAATTGTTTGCTTGTTTGGAGAAGTGCTCAATAGTGGCCTAGAAAGAGCTATCTTTCTATCAGCTGTTATGGACGAGCATAGGGAAGTCGGGATGAGTAAGCCACGCCTCAAGAAACTGAAAAGGTTGGGGTTTTGGGCGTTACATGTGACTCACCCAAGTATTAATCAGGAGTGACCGATGGTCTGACTGAAGATTAGGCATGTGCTGCACTAAAGTCTTAGGAAAGGTACTCAGCCATGCCATATTGGTAAGAGCCCTATCGAGACATTGGAGGAGAGTGCCTTTACGCCAGGTGAAAACAGGGCCAACATAGTCCACTTGGGAGAGGATGTTATGGGTAATAAACTGGGAAAAATGCGAGTACCCTTTACAACTTTTCCTAGTTCCACCCCTCTTGTCTGAACTATCCAAAATCATATTAAAGTCACCAGCAAGCAGCCAAAGGCCATCAATAGTTGTACTAAGTTGGTTGAGAAAGCCCTATAAGTGGTGGTGTTTCTGTCATTGGGAGCTCCCATAGACTGCCGTGAATAAAATTTTACAACCATCCTTGTTTTAAAGGATCTCGCGTGAATGAACTGATTGTTATTAACCAAGATTTTAACTTGATATGGGTCATTCCAGAGGAGCCAAATACCCCCAAAGAACCCAAGAGCTTCCATCCGGTGAGAGGAGTCAAAGCCTATGTTACGAATAATCTTGTTAGCTTTGTTCCTAGCAATACGCAGCTCCATAAGGACCGCAATCCTAGGTCAGTATTGATGAGTAAAAGCCCAGAAAATTCGGTCGAAACCAGGGCATGTTGTACCTTAACAATCCCAGGTCGGTAAAGAGGCACAATCTGGCTTGGCCATATCAGATTGCAAAGTTACAGGCTCGCTGAGCAGGTCGGTGCCAGTCTCCGTCTCCAACCCCTCCTGCTTCTCGCCCAAAAGAGATACAGCTACGAGTTTCGATGCCTTCGTAACCTCTTCACGATGTTTCTTCAATTTCAAGTCACCACGAGAGGTCTTACTAACCCTGATACCAGACATACGCTTGTTTGGTGGGCGATAAGCTTTCTGGAAGGTGTCGCTCAAAAGTTTAGCACCAGAGCTAGAAACGGCAGTTGGTGTGATGCCGCTGCCTTGCCCGACCTGGTTCTTTTCGATTTGGATTGCAAAGTACTTTTTTCTGTCGAGGATAGAGTTGATGTGTTGGATTGTCACGTGCGGGCTAGGGCTAAAAGGTAGGACCATATTAATCTCCTTAACTCGGCCTGCCCGGGTTGAGAGAAATTGGGCCACCACTTGTTGAGTGGAAGTTTGAATCGAGCCCGGGTTTGCCACTAGCCTGCTATTTTGGTCCAATTGGCAATTGATGGGTTATGTTTTATTGGGCCTATTTTGGATTTATTTGGCCCATCACCGAGAGGTCCATCTCTTTTTTCCTCCTGCCTGTATTTAAGGCTCTTCTCCTACTTTCCTCCTATCACACCCGCTTCCAATTCTTGAAAGTCCGCCCCTGTAGAATCTGTCTGCCGGCCGTTGGAGTGGAGATTAACGTCGTCCGTTTCAGCAATTAGATTAAATCTCGATCCAGAGTCGTTTCTTCCATGATTCACAGGAGTCTCCTTGTTTTTAGGTAAGTTTCCTTTTCTGATATCTTTCCTTCCTCGACGGGTCACCTGCATCCAAAGGCCAAACTTATGATGCCACCGTGATTGCTGTAGGTTCGTTGGTCGCTTCCTTCCCCTCTTCCCCTTCCACCGGGCCGTCCTTAGCCATCTTAGGGCAATATTCTTGAAGATGGCCATAACACCCATATTCAAAACAGATGACAGGAAGACCCTCATACTCAACCCATTATAAGTGTCATTCAATCATAATTTTGAATATCAATGGTTTCGTGAGATCCACCAAAATGGCAAGCTTGGAAACTTCCCCCTCTCAGTGGTTTCCATGTTATAATCGATGCACACAACTGTCCCGATTACCTTAACAATTGCCCGCAAAATGCTTTTGTGATAGTATTGGATTAGGAGTCCAGGAAACCGGACCTAAGCAACCACCGAAGCCACATGATCCTTGCAATGACGATGTCCATGGCTACACAATCAGGTAGTGTCTATAGATGACCCAAGGACCGCCGGTTAGAGTGTGCGTGTAGTCATCCGCATCGCTGAACTTGACTAAGGTAGTAGCTATTTTCTAGGTCCACCTGTTGGAAGGTCCCTGTCGGTCGCCAGAGACTTTGAAGTTGGCCAAGCAGGGGCCTGTATCCGATTGTTCTACCCAGCAATCTGATGATCACTGAGTTCTTCATAGATTGAGATAGGTAGTTGTGAACTCTGTCTGAGAATGAGACATTGAAGAAGTCTCCACTCGACACAACCACCACATCCTCCTCCTGGATTTCAAAGTCTTCTTTTTTTTGTTCCTGGGCTTTGGTGTTGATGAGTTTATCCGTGAATGATAACTTGTCTCGTCCCCAAGCTTGGAATTGTCCTACTTTGTTTAGAGCGGTGTCCACTTGGTCACCCTCCTCAAATGTTGTGAAGTCCATCTCGCTTCCCTCATCCATGTTTACATCCTCCATCTGTTCCGCCCTCTCCTCTTTTTTTAGAGGCGGTTCGACGGGTTCCTTTCTTATCTTTACCTTTTTGGTCAACCCGTTGTCATCCGGGCGCGGGGGAGCCTCGCCCTTTTCATTGAGAGAAATATCGTCAAGAGAAATCATTCTTAGTTACGAAGGAATTTTTATTTTGCAAATAGAATTTTAATTTTGCATGTAAATTAAATTAATAATTACTTTTAATTGGAGATAGATGTCTTAAATTTTTTTATCTTATACTATTCTCGAACGTACAATCTCAATATGATTAGTGAGAACTCCAATAATTCTTTAAAATAAAAAACTTCTAATCTGATTTGGAGGAAGAAATTTAGCAATAAGTACTTAAAATTGAGGTTAATAATGATTTTTTTAAAATTGATAGATAATACTTATAAATTGACTTTTTTTATTTATTTTTACAAGTTCTTCTTAATTTTTTGTAATAACTTTTTTATTTTAGTCAATTTATATAGCAAATCATATATTATCCGAAAGCTGATTAAGAAGAGCTTTCGATCTGTGCCAAAGTCGTTGCCAACTAAGCTCTATGGTGAGAAAAAAATTGCATCCAAAGACAGTGGCTCCCAAGTTTTCCTCATGATTTTTGGTCAACTTAGTGGCGCTGGAAAATAAATTTTGGTTACTGATTTAGGTGAGCTTTAGATAAATCTAATAGCCCTTCAAATAAGCTTTCTAGAGGTACTAACGTTGTGTTAAAGTTCATTAGTAGTTAAGAGATACCTCAAATGTGAAGTTGGGAGTCTAATCATTGTAATCTGAAAAAAATTTCCATATCTGGATTCATTCTCATGTCCTGAAGAGTATAATTCACTCTTGTTCTTCCCAAATGAATTTCAAACTGAAATCTTTTATGGATTTTGAAAAATTATATTATATATATATATATATATATATATTTATCTAGTTTTCATATTTTTCTTGAAGTTATATTCTAGAAAAAATTTGTGAATTTTATCATTGTATTGTTTTGGAGAGTGTGCTTGATTTTTAAGGTTAATTTTCTAATTTGTTTTAATTAAATATAAAAATAGCATTTTTGAAAAAAAATTGAGACATGCGCATAAAAAATTAGGTTGGCCACCAATTAGAGTTAAGAAGTAGTAAGGTTGAGTGCGAGTATACATTTGGATTTGTTTAAATTAATAAGGAATTATTTTATTTTATATGATAATTTGGTTTAATTAGAGTATTACTTTTAATTGGGTTATAATTGCTAGGGAGATAGGTAGCTTTTATTCTTTTGGGGTATTTCAAGTTTTGAACAATATATACATCTATATTTGTTTATATACCAATTTTGTCAATTATGAATCTCACATTCTAA
>NW_019014662.1:989181-1001487 GCF_000150535.2 Carica papaya | reverse complement strand
TTTCTTTTTTTTTTTTTTATTAATTTATTTTTATACTCTAAATTTCTATTCGAATCAACAGTTACTAAAAACTTCTTATCCCTTAATTAATTTTCTTACTTCACTATATTAATATATACTCAGTTATTGTCTTTATCGTGTTAACGGAACACAATGTATGTAATTTTATTTATGCATGACTTCCTTATCCAATAACTAAATGAAATATATAAATTCAGCAAATTTATTTTAAGCCTCTCCTCTCTTTTTGTTCATTTATTATTAAATTGTTACTGAATTTTATATACTTTATCAATTTTTTACATCTTGCGGGGCAAGTATCATGTTCGTAATTAGATTCAAAACGATAGAAAGTTTAGACATCATTAAGTGGACAAAATTGCTTGTGCCTTAAACATGATTATATTCTCATTAAGATTCATACATTAAAAATAATTTAGGTGTTACGGAATCTAAGAGAAATTATGTAGACACAAAATTATTGATTATGATACAATCATTAATGAATTCTAAATTATCAACAAAATGGTATTGATAATTCTTACCGATAGACATAGAGATCAATTTTCTAGCAAAGGCAATAACATTTTATCAAAAAACCTATCGTTTATGAGTAACACATTTTTTTTTTCATCTAACTTGTTAGTTGGCTAACCATATTAGTGATGGTCTTTTTTCACCGGTAAAATCATCATTAGTTATGAACAAAATTAATTAGTAGGTAAATTTCATTGGTAAGTTGTAGATTATCGATAAATTTTTTAGTGTTAATTCTGTCGCTAATAATTGATAATTTGTTGGACAAATTTTTTGATAAATTATTTCAGAAAAAAATTTACCAATAAAAGGTGTCAATTGATATACTTATCATTAAATAAATGTTTGAACATTTTAAAATATTAACAACAAAATTTATTACGGGTATTTTGTTTTCTAATTTTATTACTAGATTTAAGAATTACACTTTTTAATAAATTAATTATTAATTTTCTAATTAAAATTAAATATATATATATATATATAAATAGCTTAAGTGATTGATAACTTTTTGGATAATTTATACACTTCAAATAAGAGTTATAATTAAATCGATTAATAATCTATCTAAAAGTTAATATAAATGTCTCCTTATACATCAATATCGTAACTCAAATCGTCATCAAGCATATTAACCACTACATCAATTGTAAGAGAGGTCGTGACTCAAATCATTATTAAGCTTATTAACCTCCATGTTAGTTATAAGAGGAGTCAAAACTGGTGCAAAATGAGATGTAGAAAGTAAAACAAGTGGACATAGGTACGTCAACTAAAATAATATGTCTTATTAAACCTTTTACATCATGATTTTTTAAATAGTCTTTTGAAGTTCGACCTCATGAAGCTCTTTAGCACTCAAAATTATCAGAGGGGCCAAAAGTAAGTTTTTAGTGGTAGGTTCCAATTTAAAAAATTTTCATTTTATTACCACTTCATTAGATGGATTATCATGTAATCATATTAAACTTATGATAGGCTTTAATCTTTGAATAAGACATATTCATATCAAACTAATTTTTTATCATGCTTTCCTAGACATGCTTTAAACCAAAACAAGTTTGAGAGAAAATCCCTTGAACAAGAGAATGTCTTCCTTTAACATTTCTTCCTCCTAGCTCATCAATTAAGGAAAAACTTCAGGGAGAAAATTTTTTCTTTTTTAACTGAAACTTTCACTAAAATAAATCATTATTTTATTTTATTTTCTTGAGAAAATATCTAAAATAAAATTTTTTGAACTTTACACGCTAGCTTACTTTGAAAAATTCTTTTCTAAAACTTTCTAATGAATTATACATAATACTAACTATGCTAGTAAATAAGAATCTATGGTCTTTTTATAAGCATTAAGAAAAGAGTTTGGATTATAGTAGAAGTTAGTAATAGACTACTGTATCAATTAGTTTTGGAAGTCCATAAAAATCGATTTACGCACTCATGACTATTTATAAGTTGTAACTAAAAGTGTTTTTCCCTTAAGACTATATACTAGTCTAATAAGTATAATACTTCATTTATCTACTTTTGCACTAATTATTTAAAATAAATATTGTGATTTGAAATTTGATATAAATCATAATTAACTATCTATATAAGTGAGCAAAATAATTGAAACATTCTCTCTATATCCAGGCCCCTTTAACAATATCAAATTACTAAAATATCTTTACTCATTTGAGGCCTTCCCTTAACAATTTTAATTTAGTTCAAACTATATTATTTTGGTCCAATAATTAAAACTCTTTAGTTATTTGAGCTTAAATAGGATCCATTTAGACACTTTAAGTACGACTAATTAATAAGCTCATGAAAATAAATAACCCTTAATTATTTCATCCTAAATTCAGTGTAATTTGATTAAATATTTTAACTAGTTAATTTAGATCCTTAGTTGACATAGCTCTTTAGTAAAACTCTTCAATCATGTTGATCATAACATCAATTAATCTTATTAATTGGATTTTAAGATTACCTAGATAATATAACATGCACTCAATTACTCAAAAGTAGATAATTGAAGTATTATACTTATTAGACTAGTATTTAGTCTTAAGGGAAAAACGCTTTTAGTTACGACTTATAAATACAAGGAAAATTGTTAATCAAATAATAATATAAAGAATTTCTAAATACTTTAGCCATCTGATCACACACCAAGGGACCAAAAAAATCAGTATTAATTGAAATAGATTTTTTTAAACTAGAAATACAACAAAAGATAAGACAATTATCAGTTTCAATTTGATTTTTTAATTAGTAAATTAATCTATCCACTTTGATGTGAATCGGTTTACTTAGAAAAGTACCTGTTTGGTTGAAATTAAAACAATTTGTTCTTTTATCCGAATATCTTCCTTTAATTAATTATCGGTGTATTATTTATTGCTCGTTCTTATTTTCTCCCTTAAATGAGTAACAACAAAGTCTCCTCTTATGATTTCTCCTTTTTCTTTGATGGAGAATATGCATCTTGAAAGAAAAATGTTACAAATTAAGATAAACTTTTTATATATATTTTTGTATCAACTCATATTAACGAGGGTACATATAACAAAAAGTCTGACACGAATACTCATCCTTATAAGAATAGATAAATATACTAACTATTAAGGTAATGGATTATTGATATATCATCATTGCCTACTTATCTAAAACATAACTAAAAAAAGAAAAAAAATAAATAGAAAATAAGAAAAGGTAAAGATGGTTTTATGGTGCGAGCAACCACTAGAGAAAATAAAGAAAGAGAACTAAGCTCTTGGGAGGAGATTTTTGTAGTGTGAATTTTTAGAATGATATGTTCGACAACTTACTCATTTATTTCTTGTCAAATATGCTGAAAATAAAACTCGAATATAAATTGTTAATTTTGTAACGAATGATATAACATTCGATGTAAATACTCTTGATAATCATATATTCAACTTGTGTGGATAAAAATTGCAATCTTTTTACAATATTATATGTAAATGATATTATTAAGGATGAAACTTTTTCTTACCTTTCTTGCTACATGTACATATATATATATATATATATATTTTTTTTTTCTTGTTTAGTGTTTTATAAAGAAAAGTGGAGCTAGGACGAGCCAAGAGAGAAAGGAAGAAGAAATAGAAAAAAACTAATTTAAAAAAACGATTACAGTTAAAATTAATAAAAATTATTAACCGTACTTTGTACAATTTATGAAAATGCAAAGTTTAATTTAATATAATTTAATTTAGAAAAAAATAGACCACGGTGCTTCGGTTTGTTTCATACCCGATGAGCCCAACCAAAGTCCGGGGGTTTGACAAGAATGGAGTCGGCCCACTGAGCCCAACAGAATAAGACGTTTGCTTTGGCGGGAAACACCTCCATTTTCCCGCCAGAAATGGAAGCTCCGAAGTGGTAAGAGAGTCTGCGTAGTTGCTGCAACGCCTCTTTTCTGCAATCAAAACAAAGATAAGAAGGATAGAAACCATAGTTTTGGTTAAAGGTGGAGAAAATGGAAGCATTTGGAGGATTCTTCATGGATGAGAAGGCAGTTCGAGTAGAGAACATTTTCCTCGAGTTCCTAAAGAGGTTTCTCCTCTTTGTCCCCGTTCCTTTTTTCTTGTCAAACAATGAATTAGTCTCGTAACTCGGTCCGATTCGTTAAATCATTATCTAATTGTTTCTTCCCTTTAATTATATAAAATGATTCAGTTTTAGGTTAGATCCAAACATGCCTGAATCGTACTACGAGGCGGAGATAGAAGCAATGAGAGCCAATGAATCATCGACCATGTTCATCGATTTTTCTCACGCAATGCTCTTCAATGATATTCTCCAGAAGGCCATCGCCGATGAGTACCTAAGGTTCCTTTTTCTAATTTTTAACTTTCATTTTTCTAAAACCCTAAATCTCTGTTTTTTTTTTTTGACCTCTATTGTTCGTGGATTTGGTTGGTTTCGATTTTTCTAATTTTCTTGTAAATGTCAAGGTTTGAGCCGTATTTGAAAAACGCCTGCAAAAGATTCGTCATGGAACTGAAACCCACCTTTATCGCGGATGATAACCCCAACAAGGATATTAACGTCGCCTTCTACAACATCCCTTTCTCCAAGCGGTAATTTTCAGGAAATTTTCCTACAAATTTAAGATCTAACTTTACATCGTGATTGATGCTGAAATGGTGGCCTGACTTTTTTTGTATGTTTGTGAATTGTGCTAATTTTGACGTTGTTTAGCAGGGCATATGGCACCTTCTTTTTTGCTCGCTTGATTTCATAATTAGTGTCAGTGAGCTCAATAATCTTTTTCTTCTGAGAGCATTACTTATGAGCTGCTCCGGATGTTGCTATTTGCACTTTGATTGAACTTTAGGAAACTCATGTTACATTATTGTTTGCTCATTACTTTCCCTGTATGGTTCTATTGAACTGATTTCAGTGGCTGAAAAATTATCATTTCTCACTGATTCCATGTATTCCTTAGGTTGAGGGAATTAACTACAGCAGAAATTGGGAAACTAGTATCAGTTACAGGGGTCGTCACACGCACAAGTGAGGTCCGACCAGAACTTCTCCAAGGAACTTTCAAGTGTTTAGAATGTGGCAGTGTTATAAAGAATGTTGAACAGCAATTCAAATACACAGAGGTCAAACAAGCATATTTGTTTATTTATTTATGTAGGTTTTATTTAGACGTGCTGCAATATTAGGATGTATAATTTTTACTCTTTTATTGATAGTTATTTCTGTTGTGATCACTGTGATACAGCCTACAATATGTGTGAGTGCCACATGTTTTAACAGAACAAGATGGGCATTACTTCGACAAGAGAGTAAATTTGCAGACTGGCAAAGGGTGAGAATGCAGGAGACTTCTAAAGAGATACCAGCAGGCTCCTTACCAAGGTCACTAGATGTTATACTCCGTCATGAGATTGTTGAACAGGCCAGAGCTGGAGATACGTAATATTTCTTAACATTCCTTCATTGAGTAATCTAGATATTTTTATGTTTTTCCCCTCTATTGCATGAACTTATATCCTTATAACAGTTTGAATGTGATTGCAGGGTCATTTTCACTGGTACTGTTGTCGTGATACCAGACATATTGGCACTGGCCTCCCCAGGGGAGAGAGCAGAATGTCGTCGAGAAGCTCCTCAGTGGAAGAATTCAGCTGTTGGACAAGAGGGTGTACGAGGCCTTCGAGCATTAGGAGTGAGGGATCTTTCATATCGCCTAGCCTTTATAGCCAACTCAGTGCAGGTTAATGAGCAAGTGACTGTTACCATTAACTAAATCAGAACTTATGATGGATATTTGATGGATTGGCTAAATTTATAGTTTCTTTGATAGGTTTCTGATGGTAGGAGGGATACTGACATAAGGAATAGAAAGAAGGATGCTGAAGAAGATGATCAGCAGTTCACGGTTAGTAATGGTGCACTGTTGTCTGCTACTTTTGGAAATGATCCTTCACTCGATTTAACAAGTTAGATCACGATCAATAAATATTGCACATCATTTCATGTCCTAAATTTTTTTATATGTTTCCACGCACAATAGGATCTTTCTTCCCTTTGAGATGTTTCAGGCAAAAATTTGGGCTAAAAACTGTAGAGACTAAAACTAATTAACAATTTAGAAAATGCAAATGAATTTGTTAGATCTTATGTTGTTGATCTTATGCTATGATACATGACTATGTTCATCAACTGTCATGGTCATTCATAATTAGCTTGATGGTTGTTAAATCTCTCCATTTTTTGTGAATGGATTTACTTTAACTTATTGATGAATCTTTTCCTCATCATCCTCTTACATATGAACTTAGTTCCCATCAAGCACCTAACAATCAAACTGGTAAATTTGGTAAGCTGAAACTTGTATATTTTGGCAAGCAGCAGAAGACAAATCCAATAACTGGGATGCATTATAGATGGTTCATCAGTACATATTCACCCACATTAAGAAAATAGAATAAAATCTCCTCCAAGAATTATTTATTTGTAGTTAGGTCTTTTTCATTGGCTGTATTTTTATTTCATTTTAGCATGCCTCATAGTTATATCCCTTTTGGATGGAATTTTTTTTGTCAGTGATCCAAATCAACATTTGCTCTTAGGTCTAATTTGGCTTCAGATACGCAGTTTTAACTGTATCTGCTTTTATTAACTGTCTAATAAGATAGCTGGGGAGCATTCTACAGATGCCAAAAGTTATTAACTGTTCTAAATTGGCAGGCAGAAGAACTAGATGAAATTCAGCAAATGAGGAACACACCTGATTTCTTTAATAAGGTTGTTGATAGCATTTGTCCAACTGTTTTTGGTCACCAAGACATCAAGCGTGCAATCCTGCTTATGCTCTTGGGTGGTGTCCATAAGTTTACTCATGAAGGCATCAACCTGAGAGGGGACATTAATGTTTGTATAGTTGGAGATCCCAGCTGTGCGAAGTCTCAATTCCTCAAGTATGTTATTCTCACTCAAACTTGTCTTTGTATTTTTTCCTATACGTTTAGCTGGCGGGACTCACCAGTGCTGGCATTTATTTCTGTAGGTATACATCTGGTATAGTTCCCAGATCTGTCTACACTTCTGGTAAATCCTCCTCTGCTGCAGGGTTAACTGCAACTGTGTCCAAAGAACCAGAAACTGGAGAGTTCTGTATCGAGGTAAGCTTCGATATATTCTGTCCATGCATTCATTGAAAAGATTTCTTGACTTTGGTGTAAGACACCAATTCACTAGCTTACAGGGCCAACAATGCTGCATGCTGATTGACAGTTGGCATTGATAGTCTTTCATCCATGGTAGGAATTCTTATAGAAAGCCGAATAATTTATTCCCTATACAACCATTGTTAAATTTACTTTCATTAATCTTCCTGCCAAAGATAATGTGAATAGCTTAAAACATTCACAGTAAATCATCAGATCCAGGATGGATTTGAATATTTAATTACTGCAGCTTGAGGTAAATTCTCAACTGAGAATCAGAAATATACCTCGAGCTTCAAGCTGAAAGAGAATAAAGAGAAAGATATCTAGAGTTAAAAAAATTGAAACCATGTTCAAATGCATAAAGAACTGTGGTTTATAAGAAAAGTTGGTGATAAATCATTCTGTGACAAACAAGAATTGGGGAAGTAGATACAATAAGTCAAACGCCCGAGAAAGAGGTCTATGCTATCAAAAGGAAATGACAAGCTGTTTTGTTTGGATACTTTGCCCAAAATACTTCTATGTACTTTTAGACATCTTAGTTGCTGTGTATTAAGTGGATGACCGTACACAAATAGAGACATCATCGGAATTTCAAGGTTCAGAAATGTAATTTATTTAGGTTAGCATCTATGAGTCAGAGGTTAAGATGAACAAAAATGTAGAAGCTAAAAGAAGGCAAAGAATTTCCTGCATCTTTCGCTGGTCTAACTTTGGAATGTAAGTGTGTGCTTATAGTCATCTGATAATGAAGTTTGATTTATATCCAGGCTGGTGCTTTAATGCTTGCCGATAATGGTATCTGTTGTATTGATGAATTTGACAAGATGGACGTCAAAGATCAGGTGATTTTCATCGTAGGTTCACATGAATCGTCATGTTACAAAATTTATCTGTTGATAATTGATGTACATGGTTGTGAAGGTTGCAATTCATGAAGCCATGGAGCAACAGACGATAAGCATCACAAAAGCAGGAATACAAGCAACTCTGAATGCTCGAACATCAATTCTGGCAGCAGCAAACCCAACTGGGGGACGCTATGACAAGTCTAAGCCCCTCAAGGTTAGATTTCTTCTTTTTACCAGATACTATATAAACATTGCACGTGCACTCCATATTTTCTCTAGTGCTACACTCTGAGAATTTCTTTTGTGGACTAATGTCTCTGATGTATTTTCTCCAGTATAATGTTGCCCTGCCTCCTGCCATTCTTTCGAGGTTTGATCTAGTATATGTAATGATTGATGACCCAGATGATCAAACTGACTACCACATAGCTCACCACATTGTAAGAGTTCATCAGAAGCGTGAAGAGGCACTAGCTCCTGCTTTTAGTACTGCGCAACTTAAACGTTACATTGCATATGCAAAAACTTTGAAACCAAAGGTCCCAGGCTCATTTTCTCTAAAACCAGAATATGGTGTAACCTTGAAATACATTTTTTGTTATATGGTATTTTCCTCCTTTTAATGTAGATATCTTAATGTAGTTAAACTCAGAGGCAAGGAAACTATTGGTTGACTCTTATGTAGCTCTCCGAAGAGGTGATACAACTCCGGGAACTAGGGTTGCTTATCGCATGACAGTTAGGCAGCTAGAGGCGTTGATTAGGCTGTCTGAGGCCATTGCTAGGAGCTATCTGGAAGCTCAGGTGCTTTTTTGTGTTGGCAATCTGACAGTGCACATCAATTTTATGCATATCTTACATTGGAAAGGTAACTTTCTACAGGTACAGCCACGTCATGTTCGATTATCAGCGAAGCTGTTGAAGACATCTATAATCAGGCAAGATTAGAGTTCTCTCTTTCTCTCTCTCTCTGTTTTTCCATGTGAAAATAGGGCTTAATGTTGAGTATGCTTTCTGTTTCCCCATGCAGTGTTGAGTCCAGTGAGATTGATCTCTCTGAGTTTCAAGAAGATAACCGTGACAATACTGAAGGTGCTGATGAAGGAAATGGGAATGCGGCTGAGTCTGTTCCTAGGAATGCAGGTGCAACTATAAATCCTGTTTGACTCCACTTATCATTTTTTTTTTGGAAATTTCTTAATATGGGAACAAATTGAACTGTGATTTGTGCAGAAGGTGGAGCAGCTTCTAAGCTTGTTATAAGTGAAGAATATTTTCAGAGGGTCACTCAAGCCCTTGTCATGCGCCTTAGACAGCATGAAGAAACTGTAAAAGATGATGGTAAACTATATGAACTCTTTGCCTTTCTTGCTTATGATTGAAGTGATAACTGAAAGAAATAAATGGATGAATCTTGTGTACTAATTACATATTCACAACTGTAATAGGCTTCAATGGGTTTCCAAAAAAGAATTTTATGTGTTATAGATCAATCAACAGAGATCATAGAACCCTAGATGCGTAATGCACAGGCCATGGATGTCAGTAAACCACAAAGCATAATCCAACTAGATACTGATCACAAGCATTTGCTGGAGTCTCATCTTTATTGTGTTTGCTTGATTTGTGTTTTTTTTTTTTTTTTTTTCTTTTCTGACATTTGCAGGGACTGGCCTTGTTGGATTGAGGCAGAAGGAACTAATTCAATGGTACGTGGATCAGCAGAATGAGAAACAGAAGTACAGTTCCCAGGAGGAAGTAAAACTTGAAATTAAGAAACTCAGAGCTATTATAGAGGTGAGATCACGTGCATCTTAAGTTCTAACAGCAGACTGGAATGCCATAATTTTGACTGGATGGTGGTAGCAACTATTTGACTAAATGTAATGCAGAGTCTGGTGCGGAGGGAAGGGCATCTGATAGTGGTAGATGATGGAAGGGAAGCAGCAGCAGAAGGCAGAAGAGATGAAAGGATTTTAGCTGTCGCTCCCAATTTTGTGGTAGATTGACATTGACCTGGAAATGCACAAATTATAAGGAAACTGGCATTTTTCATCTGTGGTTCACGGGTGAATTTAGTTAGTGGGCAATGTTTATACATTTGCTAACACCAACTGGGTGACTGGGGAGGTTTGCAATCCGCACAGCTGCAAAGCAAAATGTCGAAGCAGACCAGTATCAAGTGGCGCTAGCCATACTAATTATCAACTTATTTAGTGATTAACAGAATACCCAAAGATGCAAAACTTGTAGATTAGGTGCCCTTCATGTTTTCTTTTTCAGAGATGTATAATATAAAAATTTGGTGCGTGAGTTATGAGGCAAATTTTTTTATTTTTCATGGTCTCTGTAATGTTACTCTTGAGGCTGAATTAAATGTATCTTGGATGGGGTAAACCCTACCTTAGCTGTTGGATTCATTTCGAAACTGGCAAGACTAGGAATGATCAATCGTTTATTGGATTTATTAAGTTGGATTCACATGAAATTAATTTGTTAAAAGAAACCTGACAACACTCACATGTATCATTGTCATTTTGCTTCCCCTCTCTCTCCCTTGGGGAAAAAGATCTCATTTTTCAACTAAAAGGCGGTAGTAATAAAACAGACAGACACCAGACTAATTATTTACAAGACACCAAAATTCCCATATGCCAATAGAAAATATATGCAACCGTAAATTGTCTTTATCTAATTAAAATTCATTCATGTGGTATTTCCCTTAAAATTGTTTTTGCTGAAAAAGTAGACATTTTTCTTTAGTCATTACTCTGAACCACAATTAGGCAACAACATGGAGAAATGGAGGGAAAATATTGTAAGAGAATAGAAGACTGGATAGATTGAGAGAAATAGAGATGAAGGTGAAAACTTTAAAGGAGAGATGCGAAGGGTATTAGATAAACATGAAGATCATAATAATAAAAATAATAAATAAAAAAAAATGTGACATAAATTTATTGTAGAATTATCAAGCTTGTGTAAACTGTTGATTAGAAACTTTTATATAGGTTTTAACTTTGATAATAATTATACTACTTTTAATTTTGAGATTTTTTTTTTTTTTTTTTTTTTAAAAAAAAGAAACAAAGAGAAGAAAAATAATCATTTTCATAAGTGGCTTTGTGAAATTGAATTCAAAATATTTTGGAAAAGCCCTAGTCATTGTAAGATGGCAATTGAATTCATAAGTGGCACCTTTCTGTCTTACTCTTATTGTTTTGCTTTCTTCTTTTGCTATTTTTCTTACTTGTAAACCATTCAATACACAATCCAGACACCGAGCTCACAAACCGAATTGCTACAAATAGTTTCAACACAGAAAAATTTTTAACATTCTATTTACCTCACCTCTCTGGCATGTCATTTGGATTAGCAATTTATTTTCTGAGTTGGAGAGGGTTGAAAATATTGAAGGGCGGCAGGGTTTAGAGAGGAAGGATATGGAGAAAAGAGATGGCATTCGGCTTGAGTTGGTTAAAAGACTAATTATAGAAGAAATTGAGTTGAAAGAAGACTCTAGATCGCGATGGATGAGGAAATGGGACATAAGTAGGAAATTCTTTCACAATTTCGCAAGTCATCATAGAGAAGTGAATTATAGAGAGGAGTTGGAGGTAAAAGGGAGGACGGCTTGTATTCAGAAGACTTCTTAAGGAGGTCCACTATAGAGGAGCTAAATTTTAACTATTTGAGAAATCAATAAAGATTTTTATTTGCGTAGGAATTCTCAGAGGAGGAGATTTATGAAGATATTAGAAACTGTTGCAGGGATAAAACACCAAGTCCCAGTTTTGATATGAGTTTTTTCCAACATAATTGAGGGACTATTAAAAATGATTAATAACATTTTTTAAAGATTTCACAGTGCAAGTTCCTTTATGAAGATCTTCAATTCAACTTTCCTAATCTTAATCCCATTAGTGGAAGGTGTTTAGATATTAAAGATTTCAGCTACTCGATTTGGTGAGTGGTTCTCACAAGATAATAACTATAGTCCTCGCTAGGAGGATGGTTATAGCGGTTAGTAAGGTGTTATAGGACTGGTAACATGCCTTTACATGGGAGAAATGTAGATCTTAGATGCGATTTTATCAGCGAACGAGTTGGTTGATAATATTTAAAAAAAGAGAGAGAAAGAGGTATCTTATGTAAGTTGTATATGGAGAAAGCTATTGCTCATATGAATTTGAATTTTCTATTTTACATACTAA
>NW_019014662.1:954698-989114 GCF_000150535.2 Carica papaya | reverse complement strand
AATGGGGTTGCACAAGATTACTACTGTGTTTTTGGGATGGTGAATGTCTCCATTTTCCATGAACCAAACAACAAGGGCCTTGCTTTAGGTAAGTGTGTATCACTTTGTTTTAAGGTCGCCTCAAGGCTTTAGATAAATTTGGCAAAAACCAAGTTCGTATGAAATGTGTTAAGATATGAGTTAATTAAATTTATGAGAAAAATAGAAGAATGTGGTAGAAAGTGAAGAGGGAAAAATTGCATAAAAAAATAAAAGTTTTCTACTGCTGGAAAAGTGTTCAATGACATACACTTTTCATTAATTTCATACATATATACACACAAAGTGGAAGAAAAAGTTTACAGATTTCAACTAATCCTACCAACTCTGATACATATCATAATTTAAGCAGTAAAGTATGGAACTGAACAAAAAACATGGAGCTTTACTCTTATTTGACAGTTATTATCTAAAGCTGTCAATACTAGAAAAAAATAGTAAACATAAAGTCTGGAGCTGAAATGACAAAAAAGTCAAATCCTTGTTCTATGAAAAACTCAATCTTCAACACTTCTCCTTGAATTTTCTATTGAACAAACTAAGTTTAACTCTCAAATCTTCAAATTTACACTTAGGTAAAGCTTTGGTCATTAGTAACTTGATCATTTAAATTGCAATGCACTAAGTGAAATTCACCATCCTTCTCAGCTTCATGAAGAAAATGATACTTCACATTAATATGTTTTATCCTTTCATGGTGAACCGAGTTATTTGCAATTACAATGACAGACTTGTTATCTACACAAATAATAATAGGATCCTCATGCACCATATTAAGTTCATTCAAAATTTTTTTGAACCATATAACTTGGTTTGTTGCTGTAGCTGCTGCTATTTATTCAACCTTAGCAGTGGACTGAATTACCACGTCCTACTTTTTTGAATTCCAAGCAAAAACACCCTAAACAAATGAAAAAACAAATCCTAAAGTACTCTTGCAATCATCTGAATTTTGTACCTAGTCATTATCAGAATACTCTTGCAATCCACCACTTTCTTCTATAGAATACTAATTACCATAACTAGCATTTCCTTTTAAATACTTCAACACCTTTTTTGCTACTCTAAGGTGCTTTTGATCAGGTGAATTCATAAATCTTGATAAATAATTAGCTGAGAACATCAAATCTGGCTGATAGCAGTCAAATAAAGAAGTTTTCCAATTAAAATTTTGTAAGGACTTGCATTTACTTTCTCAGCTTCATCAAATTTTGAAAGTTATTTACTTGCAAAAAGTGGTATGATAGTTGACTTGTAATTCTCCATTTTAAAGCTCTTTAAGACATCCCATACATACTTTCTTTGAGAAAGAAAAATTCCATCATTAAGTTGTTTGACTTTCATATTAAGAAAATAAGTCATTTCCTCAAGATCCGACATCTCAAATTCTGCCATTATTCTGTCACTAGCAAATTATCAACATATATTGACACAACAAGCTGATTGTTGTCATCAATGCCTTTCACATAAAGAGTTACTTCAGTTTTGCTCATCTTAAAACTCATGCTGATAAAATGTGAATCAATTCTAGTGTACCAAGTTCTAGGAGCTTGCTTAAGCCCATATAAGGCCTTCTTTAGCTTATACACATATTCACCATCTTTAGAAACCTGAAAACCTTGTGGTTGCTCCACATAAATCTCTTCTTTCAAGACTCCATTTAAAAAAAGCTAACTTCACATCTAAATGAAACATTTTCTAACTTTTCTTTACTGCAAGAGCTACAAGTAAGCTTATTGTTTCATGTCTTGCAATTGGTGCAAAAGTATTCCCAAAATCAGCTCCTGTAAGCTAAGCATATCCCTTCACCACAAGTCTAGCTTTATGCTTGAGGACTGATCCATTAACATTAAACTTAGTTTTGTAAACCCATGTTACCCCTATCATATTCTTGTTCAAAAGGTCTTGGTGTGAGCTCCCATATTTCAATCTTGCAAATTGTGTCAAACTGCTCTTGCATGGTTGTTTCTCATTCAAGATACTTTGAGGCTTCATCAAAGTTAGATAGTTCTATAACTGCTAAGTTACATCTTTCATAAATTTCAGTAAGTGACTCTATTTTTTTGCTAGGAGTATTAGTAATAGGATTTGAATCAACATCATGATCACTTTGTTCATATCAAACTGAATTACATGGACCTGATGTAGACTCGAAAGCAACTGAGTCTTTCTCAATTTCCTTTGTTTTAACTTATTTCTTCTTCTAATCCCAACAAACTTGTTCATCAAATCTTACATCCCTATTAACATATACTTTACCAGAATGTACATCATAAATTTTATAATGTTTGGCTTGTCCTACATATCCTAAAAATATACCAATTTGAGCTCTATCATCCAACTTGGTCCTCTTCATAGAAAGAACAAGTGTATAGCAAATTGAGCCAAAGATTCTCAAATGCTTTGCTGAAGGCTTTGAACCACTCCATGCTTCAATTGAAGTTTTTTCTTTAACTGATATGGTAGGAAGTCTATTAAGCAGATAAACTGAAGTATATGCAACTTCAGCCCAAAAGTTTTTAGTCAACTCCTTCTCTGACATCAAGCATCTGAACTTCTCTATTAATATCATATTCTTTCTTTCTGAGACTTCATTCTACTTAAGTGAATAAGCAACAGTAAATTGCTGCAATATACCACAATCATCACAAAACTTCCTAAACTCATATGAAATATATTTACCGCCATTATCAGACCTTAGGTTTGTTATTTCACATCCACTTTGCTTTTCTATATATGATTTAAACTTTTTAAACATAGAAAGCACATGCCCCTTGCTTGAGAGAAAGTAAACCAAGTATCCTTATAAAATCATGTATAAACAAAATAAAATATTTATTACATCTTAAGGAAGTAACACTCAGGCCCACATACATCAGAGTGGATTAGTTCAAGTTTTATGGTTGCACGAATAACTCCACCAATTGGAAAATTGGTCCTATGCATTTTACCATACTGACAAACTGCACATACTTTTTCTCCACCAGAAACAATAGGCATATCACTCACCATACCATTTTTTGTATCAACTTTAATTCATCAATGTGATCGTGACCAAAACATTTATGCCACAAGCATGTTTCATCATTTTTAACAGATAAGACAATTTGATTCACAAGCTTCAAACATAAAAATAACTATTATCAACCTATTTAACACTCAGAACCACAACATTTGCGGCATCATATACATTACAACAATCATTTCTGAATAAAATTAAATATAATTTATTTTGCATTTAAGCCACATTCAATAAATTTTACTCTAAGTCAGGAATAAATAAGATATCAGTAATAAATTTTATATCTTATTTAGTGTGAATCGGCACTGAACCTTTGCCTTGAGCCTCCACAATCATCCCATTTTCAAGCTTCACTTTGGTTCTGCACTTGGAATCTCGATTAGAAAATAGTCTGTGATCTCTAACCATGAGGCTTGTATAACCATTTTTAGTATACTACATATCAACAGCAAGTACATAAAGATCTTGAATAACCATAAACAAATGGCTCTCTTGCTGCGTTTAATTCTCCACAAAGTTAGCTTGTTGTTACTCAGTAGATTTTTTTTATTGCTGATATGAATTCTGTAATTTTTTATTTCTTTTTGAACAAACTTTTGCAATGTGTGTTATTTTTTTACAAACTCTACATTACAAATTCTTCCAGTATTTGCTCTCTAGATGCCCACTCCTGTTATAAAGCTGTAAACAAAAAGTTTTTCCTTTTTATTGGACTCTTTAAAGTCTTGCTGCTCTTTACTTTAGGCTCAAAAGACTGATCAGCTTCTTTTGAGGTTATAACAACTTAATTTCCTTTTTGTCTAACTTGTAATGCATTTTCTACAACACCATCACTTCTAATAGAAGTCATTTGCTCTTGAGCTTGCAACTTGCTTATCAGCTTAGCTACTGACAGCTTTTCTAAATTGTAAGTTTCTTCAATCACTGAAAGTTTTGATTTAAACTTCTTTGAAAGGTTAATTATCATCTTTTCTATTACTCTTCAATCTTTGAAATTCCCTCCAAGCAATCTGATTTGATTCATCATATTCATAACCTTGCTAGAGTAGTTTTTAACACTTTCACATTTCATCAGCTCAAACTTCCTCTTTAATGTTAATAATTTTACACCCCTCACCTTTGCACTTCCATCATACTCTTCCTTTAAATAATTCCAAGTTTTTTTTACCGTTTTAAAACCAACCAGCCATGGAAAAATATTTCTTGATACAACTGAATAAATAATAGATAGAGCTTTAAAATTCTTCATGGAGCCCTCTCATCTTGACGAATTTGTGTTGATGTAAAATTTTCAGGTACAGGTACCCCAACATAATCCTCATCTACAACAGTTCATAAGTCATAAATAAGCAAATATGACTCCATTCTTACTACCCAATAATCATAATTTTCTCTTGTGAATACTGGTGGTGCAGGTCAGTTCACATTCATGGCCATTTTCTGTCAACTTGATGAAATTTAATCAAATAACAAGTTTGCTTAATTCCTCATAGCCCACAAGAACAGCAACTCTGATACAACTATTGAGATATGAGTTAATTAAATTTCTGAAAAAATGGAAGAATATGGAAGAAAGTGAAGAGGAAAAAATTACAGAAAAAATAATAGTCTTCTATTGTTGGGAAAATGTTCAATGACATACACTTTCCATTAATTTCATACATTTATATATACAAAGTGGAAGTAAAAGTTTACAAATTTTAACTAATTATACAAACTCTGATACATATCATACTTTAAATAGAAAAATATGGAGCTGAACAAAAAACATAAAGCTACATTCCTATTTGACAGTTGTTATTTAAAGTTGTCAATACAAGAAAAAAATAATAAACATAAAGTTTAGAGTTGAAATGATAAAAAAGTCAACTCTTTCTTCTATAGGAAACTCAATTTTCAACAGAATAATATAGAGATCTAAGTTAAAAGGCTGACATCTTGGGGTACAAGAATGTTGATCTTCCTATAAAGTATTTGGACATGCATTTGTGAGCAAAATTTTAAGAGATTTCCATAAAAAACTTGACAATGACTAGATTATAATCGATATTAATAGGGCAAAAGTGGAGTTTGCTATTAAAAGGGAGTCGACATTCATTAAAAATAAGCTACTCAATATCCCTATTTACCTTATGTCACTTAACAGATATCATCTGTTTGTATGAAGAAAGGTGAAATGGCCTAATCAAAAGGGTGGATTGACACTAAGATTCCTAGTGGCGGAAATAATTATGGAGATTCATAGAGGAACAAGGTAGTTATTGATTTAAGAAAATAGTGGGAAAGAATGAGGTGGATGATTTGGGTTAGTTTGCTAGACTCCCAAAAGGATCAAATGGAGCGGGTATGTGAAAAGGAATTTGTATGGAATGGGGAGATTCCACAAGTGTATTAGATGGAGGGTGGAATTAAGAGAGGGAGCGAGATTTCGAGAGGATGAATAGATGTAAGGGAGAGCTTTAGCACAACAATCTCCCAATATTTTATGTATTGGTTTATAACAAGGAGACCACTATCGAAGAGTTCTTGGTCGACATTAAAGACAATGAGATATGAAATATTGAATTAAATAAGAATTTAAATAATTAGGAAATAGGAGAAGAATCCGGCTTTATTAATTCTCTCACATGTATGAAAGTGGATAATAGAGTATCAGATAAACCAATTAAAAAGTTGAATTTGCCAAGCTTATTCTAGGTGAAGTTTTTCTATAATTATTTGAATAACGACGGAATAAAGGGGGTGGAATTTCCTGCTTGTAAGATTTATGAGATAAAGGCAACACCCATGGTGGCTTTCTTCACTTGGGAGGTTGTAAAGAAATGTATTCTTTAGATTAATTGATAACTAGAGGCAAAATTTTTGTGAATGGATGCTACTCTTGTAATTATATCCTTTTATAGTGCTCATTTATGTTTAGGATTTGGAATTTAGCTTATGGATTGCTAGGGGTTAATTACAAGTTCCATTCAGAAAGAATTGTATGCTTGGAAAGGAATCCAATGGGATAAGAGATTAAAGCTTATCCTTTTTGGCCACCTTTTAGGTCATATTGGAGGTAAAGAACATTAGGATTTTTTTGAAGGTACAGTAACTATCTTGAAATATTTAAGGATATTTGACTTCAACCTGATAGCTTTTTTTATTAATGGTCATCTACTAAATTCTACTAAAGATCTTTTGGGGATCTAATAGGCATTCTGATTGAGTTGCAAATCTTTTTGTACATTAATTGCACCCTTTTGGTGCTTTATATATATATATATATATACATATTTCATATTTTTATTCAAAAATGATTTGGAAAATGAGTATTTATGGGAAGTTAAAGAGACATTGTAATATAGGATACCCATTAAGTGGCAACTAGCGGATAAAGTCAATAATTAGAATTAAAATTTAATATCTTAACCAAACTGCAACAATCTATTTACATCCGCTCAAAATTTGGTTCGCCTCGGCTCAGCAGCTCACCTCATTTCTGGTGGCTCAACTTGGCACAAATGTCAACCTGATCAACTAGACTTGTTTCATCCATAGGAGTTGATCCATAAAACTACAAATTTCCAATGTTTGTTACAAGTTGAGTTTATAATGAGTGAGAGGTCAACTATTCTTGTTGAATATGGAGTCGAAAATTCTAGTATGACTAGAACTTGCGGCGACTTTAATAGTTGCTAAAGTTCTTGCATAGTGTGTGCAAGATCGACTTGAAAAACGTTAGAAGATGACATCGTGATGAGAGCGAGCATTGTGCTAGCTGGTGTTGCAATCATTTTTCTCTTTTATAGAGTTTGGCAGAAGAAGATAGGAGGTAAAAGTTTTGGCTCTAATACCAATTTATGTAAGATAACCCACAATCATCTTACAATATAAAGAAGCAGAGGAAAAATATGTGAAAGAGAATAAATAGAAGAAAATAGGAAATAAATATGAAGATGAGGAAAAGAAGAAAATATTAAGCAAAAATGAAAAACATGAGAGGAGAAAAATAAAGATTGAGCATAAAATAAATCCACTAAAAAAAATAATCAATTCCAAGTTGCATTAAGTTAATTAGAAACATTTACTTAAATTCTAACTTTACTGAATAAACAAATCTAAAGTCTCTAAAATTTCTTAAATAACTGAAATGATAAATTAGAAGAATAAAAACATTTCTCTGGAAAGGTATTATAATCACTCTTCTTATTTAGACTTAGAATTCCGCACAAATGATAAATTCAAATCTCTCTGAATTGGCTTAGACAAGTACATGCTTGGCTTAATTTGTTTCATAAAACTAACAGCAGAAGGAAATTTTTGGCCTTTGATTCAGAAATGAAAGTTGGAGATTTGAGTGTCAAGAACCTGTGAGTTCTGTAAAAACAGGCTATGAGATGAAAAAAATAAAATAATAAAATAAAAACCAAAAGAAAACAAAAGGAGTTTCCTGTGAATTAAAATCAAGCAAAAGCAGTCTGAAAATCTTATGTAAATGAAAACTGGTTCATCCTATGCATCTATAGTGATCTTCTCTTCTCTGAAAATACTCAGTTGAAACACCAGTGTAAAAATTGTGTGAGAGAAGTTGCTAGCTATCGTCACCAGAAACATCAGTTAGCTCGCAAAACATTAGAAGACATGTAAGGCGATCTGCATCCCTTTACCTGAACATCAACAAAAATCAATTATACTTCAGTAAAAACCATGAAGTCTACCAGTTTCGATAAAAGGCTCGGTGTTTTGAAAGAAAAGGAACAAAAACTAATATTGAATAACGTAAGCTTTAAAAGACGATACCCGCAAGCTACATGGGATAAGATACTAAATACATAACGAGTGCTATTTATACTTATATTGTCTGTACATTCAAGATGAAGAAGGTACTGATTGATATAGGAATAACCCATCAAGTGTTACAAAACTTAAATACTCTTAAAAACTTTGCCCTGCCGGCTCTTGAACTTATCTTTATTATCATCTTTAGTATTCTAAAATCATAGCCTATATAAACTACGCAGTCCATCCAAACCACAGCTTGAGTTATTGGAAAGGTTTTAGTACCTGCATCAAGGAAGAAGGAACTTGGATGTAACCCTGCAGCAAAAGATCAACTTTTTCCAGAATGCTGTGTGGAATTGGGGTGATTAGATAGAGCAAGCCCTTGAGCGCGTCAATTCCTCTAACAATTCCTGATTAACAAAGGCATCAAGATTCAAGTGTGAAGAAAATATTAGAAGAGTAACATCTCCCTCACAAAATGTATGAAACATCACAACAATATACATTTTTGGATAACAGGTGGGAAGAGCACATTCAGAAGAAATCATGCTGGTATAAGCCCTGGGAAAAGTCCCAACAACAGAAAATACTAGATGAACCTAACATTTTGCAAGTACTAGAAAACCAGAACAATCTTATATGCAGACTATCATATATCTCCCACTTGTGCACCCATACAAGCCTATACGTGCATCATCCAAATTAACTCCATTTTCATCTGCTAATTTATGGAAGATGAGAAAGAGGTAACAGGCATGTCTGGCACTTGAGAATCACCAATGCCATCCATGAAGCTCATGAATTTAAGTTATCAGATGAATTTCTCAAAAAGCAAATGAGAAATAGATTGCAGAAAGAAATAGAAAATTCTATTAATTGTCAAACTTTATTGTTAATTTATTGCCATTAAATTATTCATGCATAGGCGCTATCCAATATGATGTGCTTCAAAATGTCTTAAAAGAAAAAGTTGTACATACTGGTGCCCCAAACAGACAAGTTATAGAAAGAACTAATTACTTCTTGTTACAACGTGAATAACTTGCAAAGATGAAGCAACTGAGAATCAATTGGAAATTATGCGATTACACAGTAAAGGTAACTAACCAAGACCAACACATGAAGTTAAATCTTCAAACATTTCAGAACTGGTTGCCAAGCCAACAATGGTAGAGTTCAAACTGTAGAAAATTTCTGTGCTGGGAACCTAGCATTAAAGATAGAGCCATGTCATAGGATTTCGTTGCACATTTATAAAAAAATGCAAAGACATTCTATATGAAAAATCTATATTTTGAGAACTATCAGAGTTGACATCTGCCTCAGAATGCCATAACAATCAAAGTTGTACTGGTGCAGAACATATTCTAAAGAAAAAATAGAACGATGCAAAAATGAAAAATGATACTTTTTAACAAAATTATGGTAATATTTGGTGAGTTTCTAGCACAAAACAAGATGAGAAAGAGCATCACTAGGTAGGACTAAATAAAGAAGTGAAGTGAGTTCGTTAGATAATAATTTGAGCAAGACAACACAACAGTCATATCCTTGTACCATTTAAAGTTGATGTTATATTTTAATTTATTTAAATTTAATTTATAAAATTAATTTATAACTAGTCAACTAAAATGTTAATCAATTACAAATGATTAATAAAATTCTGTTTTAGTTATGACAAGATAATTAATAAGATTCTATTAAAAATATAAATTATTAAAATTAAAATTGAAATTATCCTGTTGGATCAAATTTGTATAGAATCAATTATGAAAATCAACCTTCAACTACTGTAATTAAAACTGCAAGTCAAAAATTGAAAAACATGATAATTTCATGCCACAAAAGAAGATTGAAGACCAATATGAGGGGAAGGAGAATGGTACTTCAGGAAAATTGTTTTGGTGAGACTGTTCCGCCATTTTCTAGAAACAAATTTTTTCCAACTTTTAATGGTTTCCTAACCAATTTTTATGTTTTTGCCACAAAACATAGAACTAACCAACTGTTTTGTCTAGTCCTAAACATTTCATATTACTAACATTATCTATGGTAATTTTTCAATTCTTTTTACTAACCTGACAGTGAAGATGTCTAATCTTTATTGCTGTTATTGGAACCGCATAGGGAGGAAGGGAAGCAAGTTCATGTGCAAGTTCTCTTATTGTGTTGATATTCTTCTCACTAGGAATGCACTGCCTAAAGTAAGCCATTATTCGAAAATCCCGCATGAGGCTTGCATCCTTTTGAATTAGAACTCTGAAAAATCAAATAAATACAAGGAAGAAAAGTTATATTGCCTTGCAACAATAAGTTTTCTGGAAAATGAAACATATATAAATGAAATAGAGGTCTAGATGTTTCACAAGATACAGATAAGAACATGTTCTAGGATACAAGCTCGAGAAAAATAGGTAACAGAAAACTACTGCATATAATATTTCCACCAGCCAAAAGCAGATATCAATTTTCTTTGCAGCAGGACATGGTAAAATAAAATAATTCTCAAGCATATATTTTACGGATAAGTTATTCTTGAACTCCAGATAGAAAAAAGTGAATGAACAGGATATGGTGGTAATTGGAGACTGTTATTAGAAATCTGCATGTACTTACTGGTTGATAAGAACTTACGATCTATTGAGAGTATCTTGGTGAGCTGATTTAATCTCTATAAGATTACCAAGCCTGTAGTTGTTATCATCCAACCAGAATGCCCCAGATGGTAGATTCTTTCTCCCAGCGGAAATATTTATCTTAACTACATGGCTTGGAGCAATATATTTTAGAATATCCACCAATATGTCATAACCAATACCTGGAATGAAAAAGAGATGTAAATGTCATACAGACAGCACTATTGGACTCCATTCATGTAACCACAACAGCGAGAAAATCACACCTTTCACCCAACCAGGCGTATTTACAATAAGAGGCACCTTTGTCCTAGCATGATTTTTGCCCTCATCATAAATGCAGTACTCTTTTCGGTAATAATCATATAGGGTGAATACATATTTCAAGTATGTAGTTGGATTCCTCTTCGAAGAAATATCACCAAAGAAAAAGCATCTAGACAAACAAAACATATATCAAATTCTATGTTACTGTATCATATGTATTTTTTGAAGTATATTTTGGTTCATGATAAGAAAATCCACATACAAAACATGACAGCTCATTGATCCAATACAAGTCATGAATCATTATATGTATGCTTCCAGCAATAGGAATTGAAATACCATGGTCAAGGCTGAAATCAAATATCAAAATACCCTTCTTTTTTTTATCGAATACATAAAAATGCCAATTACAATGTTGATCCACAAATCCCAAATATTATGATGTTGACCATCCTATACTTCATGGACTTTCTTCTTGTATATATGTAGAAAAGTTTGAAATCCATTTCTTAAAAAAAAAATGTTTCTCTTACAAAAATACGACAAGAAACCCTGCTCCTCGAGAATTAAATATGTCAAGATGCTAGTTTCTTGATCCTCAAAGTCCTTCAAACTTATAAAGAATCCCAAACATTACAAAGGTTGACCTTTCTTTACCTCATGGACTTCCATCTTGTATTTATAGAGGGAAAATGAAACTCTACTTCTTCAAGAAATTAACAATTCTCTCATAAAAATACCCTTAATCCTGCTCCTCAAGACAGAGGATAAAGATATGTAGCCATGTAATGTTTTTGATGAGGTAAAAGTAAATTATCTTCATTACAAGAAAAAAATGCATACCTTTCTGGAGTCTTCATGCATGGAATTGTCAAATCTAAAGGAAAAAGTAACACCTTTCAGTAACATGAAAAGAAAGCATTTTTTCAATAATAAGTTAAAAGAAAAAAAAAGTTAAAGAATCATTTGAAATTTTGAAAAGACAATAAAATGTAGAAATATTCACAAGTAAAGACAGCAAATAATAAGAACCATGAAAGATACCAGAAGGTGTTTCCTCAACTATAACCAGGGAGAGAAAACCAGGGGCAGTGAACTCAGGCTGGCCAACATCTGTATCAAAATAAGCTACTTTTTTGTATCTGCAGCACAAATACCAAATAGATAAGAATCATGGAGTTAAAACATATCCTACTAATTTACAAAGAGGAAACTAAAAGCATGAGTTTTGCAATATGAAACAATCAGAAGTACACAGAGTAAATTAAAACAAGTAAAACCCAACCCACTTCACCATTAATTGACAAACCAAAACACTAGAAATTTCCGTTCAAACCCACGATGTGTCCAAAACGATGCGAGAGATTATATGCTAACCTCTTGAGAAGAACATCGAGAATTATGCGGGAGAAGGTCGTTTTGCCGGAGTTTTTGGGACCACAAACTAGAACAACAGGGGGAGGCCAAGTGATGGAATCGTGTGCTACAGACTCTGCTGCCTCAGACCATTCTTGTGGGATGTAAATGCTAGGTGACTGGCTTTCGCTTTCAGCCCCTGAAGATGAAGCCATACCTACTTTCTCTCCTCTTCTTACTTTTTTCTCCTTTTCGCTTTGCTTTTCTTGCATAATAGGTTGATGGGCTCTCTTCGCAACAAGGAAACCCTCTGCTTCAATCTCTATCTATAGGTTTACTCCCTCTGTGAGTTCTATGTGCTAAAAACAATACGTTGATGATGTTGAACTGCTTGGCAACAGCCGGAATGCAAATTTTGCAATAAGCTCGTTCAAAGCCTACCACCAAGAGGGTATTGTGATGTTAAATGCATTAACGAAAAAAAAAAACATAAAGAAAAGAAGCCGGAGAAATACTCACTGAGAGGCTCTCGCAGAAACTCCCTGGTTTGGGGAAGATGAAAGGAGGCGCTGACTAGATGAAAGATGGTTCATAGCTCCGTGTATTGCCGATGTTGAATAAATTTCCTTGGGTTTTTGATTTCCTGCAGAATGATTGGGAGAACTCCGATTTCCTTTTCTCTTTCCCCTTTTGGCTTCTGTTTTCCCTCTTTAAAAAACTGAAGAAGCTGCTGCGTCTTCTTCTCTCCTTTTCAAAGTGGAAGAAGCCTCCTCATATTGCCGGTGGCACCCTTCTATGTCTTCCTCTTTGCCTGAAACGCGGTCTGCCCAATACCCTCTGGCTTTGTACGTCTCTGTCTCTTTCCTCCCCTGCCCGTTCCCAGCTTATTTCTCTCTTTGTTGCTCAGTGAAGGGGAAGCAAAAAGATACGGGATTGGAGGAAAGGTAGGCTGGGCTGGGCTGGGCTGTTTTTGGTGTTTAGTTTGATTCTAAGATCAAAGGATGGTTTTGTATTTCAGGCTTGGTTAAATGAAATTAAATGAGTTTTAAAAGGGATGAGAATTGAGTTTTTCTCTTTTAGAAGGTTATTATTATTATTAATTTATCAAAAATAAAAAGTAATTTAGACCAAAAAAAACAAAAACAAAAAAGTGAAAACATAGACTATAAAGTTAATTTAAAAAATCAATAGACTAAATTTTTTATTAAAAAAAACATATAAAAAGAGCTACTAATGAATGCCCCAAACACTTGAAAACATAATTCTCAATTTCTTGCTAAATTAAAGAAAAAAATAATTATCTTCAGGTCTCTCTCTCTCTCTCAATATAACTAAATTCTCTCCCGTCTGGACTTAAACTTGCTTTCTCCCACTTTTCTACTTGTTCCTCGACCATTCAGTTCTCCGATTACCAATGGGCTTTTATCACAGTATCTTGGAACTCTTTCCTTCTTCTCCCACCTTCTTTATCCACCTGCAGAAAAGTTGCTCGAAATCATAAACCTCTGGTGATGAACGAGTCACATTAAAGCAGCTATATGACGGAAGGCCCCAGTCCCATCAAACCAGAATATAGAAGATGATGCCGCAGAAGCAACTCATGAATAAAGCAATATAGGAGATTGCTCTACAGACATGCCACATCAGCACCAGAGAACTGCTCCTCTCAGTAGAAGACAACTTAGTTGACAAACAATGGAAGCTCACTGTTATGGGTAAAATCCATTCACAGTCATCCAACTGGTGTTTTACAACATATGGCCCACGTCCAAAGGACTTCTTCTCAAACAGTAAAGAATTCATTTCTTCGTACGTTCAAGCATATAGCAGATAAGAAGCTTCCGAGGTTTTACTATCCTTGTGGAAGAATTGGGCATGACGCTAAGGATTGTTTGCAAACCAGGCCATCAGTCCTTCAACCAACATCTGGATTATGGTTGAAGTCATATGGCCCTCCTGGCTTTGAGTGGATTCTAGTTTGCATGTCTCAAGTCTATGGAAGGAAGGAAGCTAGACTAAACTGGAGATTCAGCCATTAAAAATGACTCAAGAAGGGTTAGAGACCAAGATTACTTTCATGATAGTGTCTAAAGCCTGCATACGGGGGCTACTCATCAAGCCACACGACAGTCAAGTTGATGATACTGTCAGATGCAGAAATGAAAGCCATCTGGCAAAAACTGATGAAGAAAAGCCTGCTATAATAGGACTGGGAAAAAGCTCGAGGTAATACACTACTCCCCCTTGTAAGGATCATCATCCTCTTAACATTGAATGCCGACGGTGCAAAAATCTGCAATAGCATTAATGAGAGACCCATGGATGATTTAACCGACTCAGTTGATAAACTATGGCCAATTAAGAATGGGGAATCAGAAATTGGACCGAGATCTGTTGGGCCATAAGAAATAATTCAATAAAATTTATGAGCCGAAGCATAAATAAAAAGGATTCAGTTTATCTCAAAAGCCCAAGAAGCTACTGAGCAATCTAGTATCATGTGGAGGAAGTCTTTGAAGAAGAGAGCTAGACTTTCAAAAAAATCAGATCTCCAAACTCATCATCTAAGCTCCCTAATTACTAAAGCTTCAGCTAAGGTCAGCACTTGGTGTTCTTAATTTTTTCTTGACCAGGCTTGGAGCTCACTCATCGAATAAATATATAAATATTTTAAATTAATTTCTGAAATCAGATAAAAGATGATGCCTTGACTGACCAAATAACTTGCAGCTGATTAAAACATATAATTAATTGAAGACTAAGAATAGTATGGATTATGATGAGGGAGCCTTTTAAGTTATAAATTGAGGACATTAAATGGATTTAGAAGAAGACCCCTTAATTAATTAATTAATTGGATTTGATTAATTGAGCAATTATATACCCTCACGACGTAATCAACATCACAAGACCGGTCGTAATAAATGATGCTTTGGATTCTTATTTTTTAGTTTATATTTTTCTATTTAATTTAATTATTTTAAATAATATATATGTTTTCATCACTAACTATTTTTTTTTTTTAATTTAATAGTTCGATATTTATATTAATTTCTATGAGAATATTAGTACGAAACCATATTAAAAAAGAAAATATAATATTTTGGTGTAGAACTACTCAAATATTTAATGTTTTCAATAATAATATATATAAATAAATAAATAAATTTAAATTTAATGTGAGTGACTAGTGCGTGCTAAAGTTAACATGAATTAAGTACTTATTTGATAATTTTTAAATATATAATTTAAACAATAAAAAATAATTAGTTAAGATCTTCGTAAAAACTATATCTAACTAAATTCTCAAACGGCATATCATGAATATGGGAGTAGAAAACATCTACTCTACATCTCGAGGAAGAATGTTAATAGATCCGCCGTTGGAGCTCGACCTTTTTCACCATCAGCCGCACTTACCTCGGTGCCTTTAAACGCACCATTTTATTGAAAGGATGCAAGTTTATTATGATATTTTAGGATAGTTGGTGTGATAATTTGTGCACCGGATTAAGAGAAGCATACATCTCTTCTTCTTCTTCACTCTAACCCAAGCCAAAAATTGCAGAAAAAAGAATCATAAATATTCTGCCTCTTTGAGTTTCTTTACGCGCCGACCACTTACATCAAGTTTATTTATAATTGAATATTAGAACAATTTTATACCAAAATATTGTATTTTTTTTTAGATTATATTATTAAAAGATTATAATAGTGTTAATTGTGTATAATATAATGATTCAAAGTAGATAAATTTTTAAACCATTAAGGACCAATGAAAAGCCGCACTGAATTTTGTCTCGTAGCGGTTTGTCTCTTTGCATACCCTAAGATGAAACCACCTCATGTGTCCCCAACCCAACACTAATTATCCTGCCTCCCACCTACAATAAATCGATAATGCTTCTAACCTTTTTTCTTTCACTTTCAAAACTTTCTACTATAACATATAAACCAATTTATTATTTATATATAATAATTAATAATTATTTAAATAATTGTGTAAAAACTTAAATTTATATCAGAATATGAAATTGACAGAATCAATATCAATGTTTAATTTCTTTTTTTTTAAAAAAAAAAAAAAAATCTTTAAGTTCATTTGTCTCTGATTTATTATTATCTTCTACTTTAGTTTTTAACAATTCAAAATATGTAATTAAAAATTTAATATTTCATAGATAATCTCAAGGTGTAACATAAAATTTTAGTTTAGAAAAAAATATTATCGTGTATTAATAGGAGCACATTGAATTTAATATAAGATTTTATTTCATAAATAACTATGGACTTATGTTTAGAAACAATGGTCTCTTCCTTTGTTACGCAACGTGTGATAGCTCTATTTAATTTTAATAAAAATAAATATTATTATTTGTTTAAATTTGTAGATAATCTTTATATTTAATTATTATGTATGACGCTAATTGGTTGACTGATATTTATTAACAAATGAATATTATATAATTAGAAATATTTATTAATAAAAGGCATATTATTATTTTTTTATTTCAATTGTGAGCTACTCTAATTTAATAGATAATTTTATTTTAATTATTTTCATTCTAATACAATAAAAAAAAAGTCCTTAACTAGGATGCTGAGAATGAGATTAAGGATTGTGATAGAGAACACATATGTAAACCTAATTTCTTTTTAAGTCTTTAAAATATTTTCAATTAAAAGTATGAGATATCTTACTCCAATCCTCAGTCTAATAATAAATTAGCAAAAAATCTATTATGTTTTTACTCTCGACCATCGAACCAAATTCTAAAAGAAATTGAAGTTCTATTATGTTTTTACTCTCGACCATCGGACCAAATTCTAAAAGAAATTTAAACTTCAATTTTGAAAAGAAAATCTTATATTAAATTATTAATAACAATTTTTTTAAAAAATAAATATTACATTCATTTCGATTTGGTCTTTGATATGCATCTCTCACCTTATTCACTCTTGATCTAATCTGATTATAGACTGATAAACATATTTAGTTGTAAAAATACAAACATAGTGATCCAATGTAGATTATATACGTTATTCTTATATGAATTGGTATGATGTATCTTACTAGTCATTTGCATGATTGAAGCAAAAGTAATTGACTTTTTGTTCATTATAAAATGAGTTTATTGATTTTGATAGATGTAATAGTTGACATATTTTTAGATTTAATTTTTATTGATTTAGATAAATGTATAGTTAAATGAGCTTATTGGACGAGAATTTATTATGAACAATTTCATATAATTCTAAGATGAATTTTTATTAGTTGCTTTATTCATGGGTGTATTTCTAGTGGCAACTTTAACCTTCAAGTTCAAAGATAGTTGTCACTCTGATTATTGATAATAATTTTAAAGGATCGAAAAATATATAATAAGGCTTGGAGGAAAGAGTGATTTTTTCAGTATAATTTAAGTATAGATATTAATTAGTTGTGACTAGTCCATGTTAATTATATAGATGATTAACTTAAATGATCTACATAAATGTCAATTTAAAAGGTATAACTATTTAGGAATTAATTATTAAAAAAGAATTAATTGTTTATGAAAAAATTGATGAGAAAAAACTAGAATTTCACAAAAGGAAAATTACTCGGGGTGCTTGAGAAAAAAAGGAAAATCTTCTTGTAAGGAAGTTACACATTTTCATCTTGATCGAAGAGGTTATGTGGCATCAAACGACAAACGAAACCCTAAGGGTTTTGCTTGATTTTTTTCTACTCTATCCTTTCTTGATAAATTTTATCAAACCACAAGTGAAATAAAAATCTTTGACCTAGTACTCAAGAAAAGAAAAAAAAAGTAATTATAACATAAAGTCGTCGTGTCACATCAACTTTTGAAATGGCTCTCCCAACCACTCATATCATGCCATGTATAATAGGGTTTCTTAAATAGTAAAAATGAAGAAAAACAAACAAATCACAATAAACCTAATTAAAAATACCCATAAGGAAATAATCTCTTAAAAGAACTGCCTTTGACGAGGGAAAATATTCTCCTCTTGCCTTTTTGTTTATGCTTTCTTTATCTCAAAATGACGATGCTGAACCAAAATCAAATTAACTAAAACAATTTTCTCAAAGAGAATTGTATGGGGTGCATAAAAAAATGGAAAAACTCTTCTTAAGGGAAGAGATTGTGAAATCGAAGTGCAAGGGAAAACCTAAAGGCTCTCGTTGATTCCTACTCCTATTTCTCTCTTTTTTTCTTTTGCAATTCTTATTTTACTTGGTTGTCATATAAATAAAATGTATTCTTTTAGAAGACAACCTAGACATACAAATTCCTAACTTAACAACCAAGACAAAAAAATAAAGTGATTATAACATAACCATCACATCAAGGTCCTTGTATTGTCCCTAACCCTTTAACCCTTATGAAAGATGGAGCTAGAGTACATGTGTGGATAGTTGAGCAATTAATAAGATCACTATTAAATATTGATTTTTAATTATATGCCTCGAATATGTGTTAAACATGTTAGCGAAATCTTGTTGATTTTTCAAGATAAATTATGTTGTGGACACCATCAAATTTGCATTAGAACATAAGATGAATGTAAAATGGCTTTTAACAATTTACATGAGTTACTTGAATGGTACTCATGACGTTTAGATTAAGTAACTCCTATAATAGTCTTTTTGGGGACATTTGATATGCAATGCCCTTTTCTTTTTGTACCCTTAAAGATGCTAAATTTTATACTACTTTGAAGAAGTGCATATTTATGAAAGAACAAGTCCTCTTCTCATGCTTTATCATTTTTGAACAAGGAGTCATATCAGACATTGACAAGATTAAAACATATCAAGTTAGCCTGAGCCAAAAAGTCTTTATAATCTGCATAGTTTTCATGGGCTAACCACATTTTATTAAAAACTTATTAGAGAGTTTAGCTGTTTGAAATGAAGACTTTAGACGGATAAGTGCAGCCTCTATAACTTTTTGAAACGCTAAAGAGAAAATGAAACAAGCCCTTGTAACATTTTTTAGAGAGAAAAAAAATAAAGCTAAGTAAAAGTATCATACATATAATAAAGAACTTTTTGTTGGGTTTCAATCTCTTAGTTGCTGAAGGTATTATCTTCTATAATCATTTGTGTTATATTAAGATCACTTTTTATTATAGTATGTAAGTTCTTAAAAGAAATTAATATTGATGCATGCTAAGTGGTTTGAATTTCTGTAGGAACGTGCTTGTGTTATTAAATATTGATATGGTGTTGAGAATAAGGTGGTTGATGATTTTAGTCGAGTATCCATTATTCTTTAAAACATGAGTATACAAGTGATTGGTTTTGGTGGAATAAAAAATGAGTACTCCGTTTGTTCAATTTTTGGATTAGTTTATCAGGAGACTTACGGGGATAATTTTTAACACTATATTGATTTGTTGCTCATGATTGTTATCTCTTTAAAATAACTCAATTATGTACTCTTTGAATCTTCTTTAGGAACTTTTAGAGTGGGAAATGCATTTTGGGGTTCAGTATGTCACTTAAAAGTGGTTAGATCATTACTCTCATGAAAGGTAGGTTCTATCAGGCTTCCTTGAAAATAGATATTTATAGAGTGGTGTCTTAATATCGTAGTTATCAATTAGGCAAAACAAAGGAAAAAAAACAAGAGTCTCGATTCCTTCTTACCAGTTACCCATAAACGTTGGTAAGAGATAAGTATGAATTTTGTTATTGGTGTACCTAAAACATCATGAGAACATTATTATGTTTTGCTGATTATTGCTAGATTTTCTTAAATAGCTCACTTTATTCAATGTAGTAAATCAACTGGTGTTTCCTATATTGCCAAATTGTTGTTCCATGAAGTAACTGAATTTTGTGGTTTATCCTCATTGATTCTGTTTGATAAAGATGTTAAATCTATAAATTATTCTGAAAGACCCTTTTGAAAAATTGTGAAACTAGTCTAATATTCTCATCAACTTTCCACCCTCATATTGATAGACAAATGAAGATGGTTAAATGAAGCTTGGACAGTCTACTCCATTTTTTCTAAGGGAAAAACAAAAGGCAATTGGGATTTAGTTTTATCAAATACTAATTTTGCTTAAAAAAAACTCTATTAACAAATCCATTAGTAAAAGTTATTTTGAAGTTGTTCATAAGTATTCTCCTTATACACCTATAGACCATTTCCTGAAATAAAAACTTAACCTGTAATACTCGGGCCCGAAAAAATGGCTTGAGATATTTTTTTATTATTAAATTATTTTATTAAAAAATTATGTAATTTAGTTTATTTTTATTTTATTGAAATTTTGAGAAAAAATGAATTAAGGACGAGATTGAAAATAATTTTGAAAAAAATGGATGAAAATTTGAGTTTGTGGAGTGTTTTTGAAAAAAAAAATAGAAACAGAGAATCAAAGTGCAAAAAGAAAAAGTTCGGCTACATAGAACTGCCCAATCAGCAGTGTTGACAAACTGGAGCACGCCGCGTGGTAAGGCACACTAACGTCTGTTTCACGCAGGAGGCCACGCTGGCAATTCGCGTACCCCGCGATTAGACGATCCAGGATTGATGCCGCATGCATGGACAGTCTGGATTCGTTTCTCCTTAGGCGCAATTGAATGAATAAGATTAATCACGATGAACGGTTTATATTCGTTTCCTCCTTAGGCGCGATCGGACGAACGAGATCCATCGTGATGGACGATCCAGATCAACGCAAGATGACTATAAATGCTTCACATCACACAAGAACCTAAACCCTAGCCGCCAGCCCCACTGGAGGAGAAGAAATAGACGTGAGAGAAGGAGGTTAATCGCTGACCGCTACTGCGCCAAAGCCACCGCTAGCTGCTAAAAAAGGTAAAAATTTCTCATACTCGCTCGGAATTCAATTTTCGAGCACCCTTGTGATTAAATTAGAGCAAGAAGGACGACGGGTGAGCAAAAAATTACGGGCAAAGTTCGACAGAGCCGCCATAGCCAAAACCTCAAAATTCCTCCGATGAGCCCATTCCCAATTCCCATATCACGTGATTTTTTTATCATTATGTTCACCGTCTTTTTCTGTGCAGGTTAGCCGAAGAAAGAATCTCAGCTGCGAAGGAGGACCGACAGAGCTGTCGTACTCGGAGGTTTCTCCCCGCCGGTTGGTTCAGTTTTTTGTGATTTCTCTACCAACCGAGGCCCCTAACGTCTTTTTTTATAGGGATATAGCCAAAAACCGGCCAAAATCGACCAAAATCGATCCGGCCGAGACAACCCACCGTCATGGACACTGGAGCCGACACCAGAACATGGCGGCGCTGTCGTGCCGAAACTCGAAAATTGGCCGTAATGAGTTTTAAACACCAATTTTAGATTTTTGAAGTATTTTTAGGTATGTGACGAGTGTTTTGAATTTTACAGAAAAGATTCAGAAAACTCGGTACCCATTAAGAAGCATAATAGACAGTTTGACGTCTCGAAATATAGATCCGTATAAGGATCTCTCACTCTGTTCTCTGTTATGGTAAATTGAGGCTTAACGATGTATAATTTTGTATTTGTGTAAAAAATTAAAAAAGTTTAAAAATAATTATATGTTACTAGTGGAGTCAGAACCAATTATTTTACAATTACTTTGATTTTCTATTTATTTTTTATAATGTCCTACTTGCTTGATTGATCAACCGTATGATTAAAATTATTATTTTTAATTATTTTTCATTTATTGATTGTCTGATCATGATCTTTATCTGATTCACTGATTTGAAATAAATGCCTAAATTACGTTTCTTAATTGTTGAGGTATAAAATTGTACTGTTTGTTTAAAAGTCGTTTGATTGATCTATGAATATAAAATGAAATATTAGTGTACGCTTGTTGGTTGTTTGTTGATAAAAATCTGTATGTGAAAGACTTACTAGGTATCCGGAGAAAGGGCGAACGGGTCCGATACATAGGGAACCCTACCATGAACGTTATGTCAGTCGGATGGGGTTAGGAAGTCCCTTACCAGAAAAGTTTGAGAGATATGGTTCACCCTCATACTAGACGGGGGTATCAAGATGATGGAATATTTGACACCCATTACCGTATGAGGTATGGGGATGGTCAGTTAATTATTTTAATTGGATATCAGATTCATGGGTAGGTGAAACACCCCCATGGACCCTCAGAGGTACCAGTAAGTAGGTAAGAAAGGAAATTTATTATTTCTTGTTCTCTTATGCGTGAAAGTGAAAAGTTATATGGATATAGGTTTTCATAGGTTGTCTTTGAAAAGCTCGTTATGGTAAGTATTAAACAAACGTATTCAAGTTTAAATGTATTTAAAGCAAAGGCTACATTAGTTATTTTTATAATTTTTTTTACCAATCTTCAGTATTTTATATCTGTGATTAGTGTTATATTCTTACTAGATTAGTGTAGCTCACCATTTCATTAAATATTTCAGATCAAGAGAACTAAGATTTAAATCCCGATCAGCAAGAGAGTTGTGAGTAGTTCACTATCTATATTCCTTTCAAGTGCTAGTGAAGGTTGTCATATGATGTTTAGTTATTTGCTTTTCGTTTTATTTTTTTAATTACTGTTTGTCTTTTAGAAGGGACATTCTCGTAATCCTATTGGACATTCAAAATAATTGTGTAAGGAACGTAAACTATAACTCTATTAATTGCTTTCGCATTTAATTTATTTCCATTTAAGTTTTGGGTCTTTACACAACCATTATATATATATATATAAGAAAAAACAATATAATAACTTTATTACTTAATGAATAACTTAAAACATCTCACACTTAAAATGTTAACAGCATAAGATTTAATTACTAAAAGAGTTCCTAAAAAATCTCAATATCTTGTTTACAGGAGCACCAACGTGCTATTGCCATTATCTTAACAAAACTAATATGCTACTACCTTTATCTCAATAAGCTCCTTAAAGAAAGACAAACATAAATAAATTCCAAAATAGAAAGAAAACTAAAACATATTCTTAATTTTGTCAGCAATTTTTCAGCAATCATGATCTGTAAGTTGCACTAATTTTAACACTCCTCCTTAGTACAAGCTTAGAGTTAACACCAAGAGCACGGCAAAATATTTCAAATTTAGCTCTAGGAAGTGTTTTTATGAGGATATCAACGGTTTGCTCTTCAGTTTGTATCTTTAATAGATCAATGTCTTGAGTCAATACCTTTTTCACATATAAAATGGTAGTGAGTCTCTATATGCTTTGTGTGTGCATGAAACACATGATCTTTTGCAGCCTTGATAGGTCTTTCATTATCACAATAAATGGGGACTTGATAGTTGAAATCATAAACTATTTCTTGAGTGAGCCTTTTAAGCCAAAGATATCTTGAGTGGCTGCCATGTACTCAGCTTCATAGTTGAAAGAGTCACAATTGTCTACTTATTACTACACCATGGGATTGCTACTGAACCTATGTTAAACGTATATCCGGTTGTGAAATGCTTATTATTCATATTAGCAGCCTAATTTACATGCTACTTGTACATTAAATGAAAATCTTGAGTGCCTTTGATATAACGAAGAATTCTCTTTGTAGCACTAAAATGTCCTTTACATGGATTATTCATAAATTGAGATATAACCCCTACAATATGCAATATATTGTCTTTTGATTGTTAAATAGAATATATTACCAACAAACTGTCAAAAAAGTATTGCATTTTTTAATAATTTTCCTTCTTCTTTAATTAACTTTAGTTTTGGATTCACAAGAGTAGTCATAGCTTTTGACTCCCCCATACTAAAATGATCTAATAAACTTGTTGGATACCTTTTTTGAGATAAAATAGCCATTTAAATTTTCAACCTCCAATCCAAGAAAATAAGTAGGTTCATCCAAGTTCTTCGTTTCAAAATGAATGGATAAGTCATGTTGAAGATGATTTATTTCATTATTATTATCACCAGTAATGATCATATCGTCCAGATAAAGAAGCAACAAAGTGCACATTATAGGAGCCTTCTTAATAAATAAGCTTGGATTTGCATTGAAAAATTTAAAACCACAAAAATTAAAATATTGAGCAATCTTATCAAACCAAAGACGATGCACTTAATTTAAACCATATAACGCCTTCTTGAGTCGGCACACATGATTTAAAAACTCATTGCAGATAAAACCTTGTAGTTGTCCTATAAAGATATCACGATCTAACTCCCCATAAAGAAATGCATTTTGCACGTCTAGCTGCCGCATTTTCCAAAATGTGGCATGCCGCCAAAGAAATAAGTGTTCGAATTGTGACTATTTTAGCAATTGGACTGAATGTATCTTCATAATCTAAGCCATATTGTTGAGAAAAACCATGAGCAACCAGACAAGCTTTATACTTGTCAATAGTGCCATCAATCTTTTTCTTCAACTTGTAAACCCATTTATAGTTGACTAATTCAATAACTTTTGACTTTGGAACCAGTTCCCATGTGCAATTCTTGTTTAACACTGATATTTTTTCCTTCATTGCTTTTTCTTATTCAAGAAAACCTTTAGCTTCTATATAGGATTTTGGCTCTTTTTCACAAAAGTCTACCATAGCAAAACAAAAAAATAGAGTAATTATCCAGTTGCACTTCATAGTCAGCTAAATATTCAAATTGTCTTCTATTCATAGATGACTTTCAAATTACAACCTCAATAGTCTCTCGTTATTGAGTGTTTTCCCTTAAAGTAGAAATATTATTTCTCCTTTCACTTGATGCCACGTCACCAAAAAAAAGGTGCAAGATCAATTGTGTTGCTATCAGCATTTGAATCACCATAATGGTATGACACTTCATTAAACACAATATCGCGGGAAACAAAAACTTTCTTTGTATATGGATCCATACATCTCCAACCTTTCTTGTGAGAGTCATAACCAACAAAAAATGCATTTTTTTGTCTTTGGATCAAGTTTAGTTCGTTCATTTTTTGGTATATAAACATGATAAACTGAGCCAAAAATTCAAAAGTAACTCACATTGGGTTTGTAATGATATAAATCTTCAAAATGTGATGATTACGTGCATGGCCATAGAGGTAAATGATTTATGACATGACTTGCGGTCTGAATAACTATTATCCATAGCTCTCTTAGAAGGTTCTTTGCATGTAGCCATGACAAACTCATAGTCATAAGGTGTGCTAACTAACGTTCAACAACCCCGCTCTATTGTGGGTTTGAGGACATGTCAATTAGCGTTGAATTTTATGTTTGTCACAATACTCAAAGAATGAATCAGACATATACTCCACATCGTTATCTATTCACAGACACTTTATTAATAAGTCAGATTCTTTCTTCACTTGCTGTTTGAAAAGAATAAAACTTGAAAAAACTTCAATCTTATTTTTAAGGAAGTATACCTAACAAAATTAAGAAAAGTCATCCACGAAAACCAATAAATAATGAAAACCAGTATAGCTAGGTGTTCTTGTTGGTCCCATGAGATTTGAATGAACCAATTGTAATGCAGTAGAAGTTCTATTTGTTGAATTTGGAAAGGGAATGTGGTGAGATTTTCCATATTGATAGCTAACACAAACAATATTATGTCTAATGTTTTAGAAGATGGGAACTCCATCAAAAAGCTTTGCAATAGAGATTTTAGGCAATAAATGATAGCCAACATGTCCTTGTCGATTATGCCAAAATGTTATACTAGCATTCTGCCACGTCTTTTCAACATATGCATAACTTGAAGATAATATATACAATGATTCTTTTCTTTTACTAATAAATAAAACATTAGCTGCAATGTGGTTCACATTTGAAAGAATCTTTACATCATTTGGACCAAAGGGGACATATTTCCCATGATCAGTTAATTGAGAAACTGATGTGATATTCTTCTTTAAGCCTAAAATGTGATAAACATCCTCAAGTAAAACACTTCTAACATATAATACTTCCATAGCCTGTGACAGCTAATACAGGAAAGAAAGAATTAGCTGTCACAACTCATTTTCCAAATGTGGGTGAACATTATAGAGTAAGGAATCATTTCCTGTTGCATAATCAACAATCCATTCCTTGTTGTACTCTATGGAAGCATTAACATTTGCATCTATGTTAGAATTAATTTGTTGATTGGTAACTTCAATGGATAAGCAATACTCCCATTTTAGTTGTTCAAAATCATCATTTTCATGTACAATGTTTGCTTCTGTTTTTAAAAGATTAGCATGATAATCCTATTTGATATGACCAGGTTTTCCACGTTGATTACATACCACCTTTGCACGATAATCGCACTTTAAGTATCCATACTTTTCGCACCTACACAACTTTTTGAATTTTCTTTAGACTACCTGTATGTTTTAAACTACTTATTATCACCTTTAGATTGAGTGAAAAATTATCTTTTGCTTTGTTTTTTGTATAAAGAACATCCTCCTCCTAAGAGAGAGATTGCTCGTTGTTGTTGATCATTTGTTTTACCAAAGCTTCTTGATTTGAGAGCAGGTTCTCCAATCAATGATAAAGGGGCTGAGTTGCCGACCTTTGTATTAAAGAAATAAATGGCACAAATTCTTTCCACTGTCTGTGTATAATAAGTGATCTTGAGTCATCCCAGCAAGATCACTCTCCAAGTACTGCAGCCATATTGTGTTCTTTTAGGTAAACAGCCTATCAAGTGTCTCCTGCACTTGCTTCAGTGATTACAAATCACGAACATACTCAATGTACTCTTTGCTTATTGATGTTCGCAAAACAAACGAGCCTTTCCACACTTTATCTTCCACTTCCTACGCAATTCAACATTTTTGGCATATCCTTTGAAATTAGAGATTCATCATCAGAGATAAGATCCCACAAATTTTGTCCTTATAAATAAGTTTCCGTGTATAGTTTTCAATAACTATAATTGTTACCAACAAGCTTTTCTACAGAGGCTTGAGCGACGCTACTTTCATTACTCGTATTCATTGAGGAACAAAATCAAACACTTGGCAGACAATCTGGAAAAACCATAACTCGAAACACTTTGATAAGAATAAAACCAAGCTCTGATACCATGAAGTAAAAACTCAACCACTTAATATGTATAAAAAAAAATAGAACAAGAAGTATATTACTCAATGAATAACTTAAAATATCTCACACTTAAAATGTTAATAGTAGAAGATTTAAATACTAAAAAAGTTCCAAAAAATCTCAACTAATTATTTAAGGAGCACTAACGTGCTACTATCATTATCTCAATAAAATTAACATGTTACTACAATTATCTCAACAAGCTCATCAAAAAAAGGCAAACACAAATAAATTCCTAGATATAAGGAATGTTAAAAACAGATTCTTGACTTTGTCAGTAACTTTTCAACAATCATGATCTATAAGTTGAATTAATTTTTGATATCTCCCATTACTCCTGATAGTCAATCTCTGTCAAACACATTCACAACTTATATGTTAAGATCGGGTGAAAGATTGCTCTAAGTAATGTGGACCATAAATTTACAATGAATTTATACTGTAAAGCTAGTCAATTTCATACAGGTGATTTTATCATGATTCATATTTGTTCTGATTAATATCCTAAAAACTTAATACAGAAACTACATGTTGAGACTATGCCCTTTTCTCATTATTCGACCTCTTGGATGTAATGTATATTTGATTAATTAGTCTACTCATATGGATATTAATCTTGTTTCTAATTTGGTTATCAAGGTATACAATTTGAGCCTTCTTTGTCTTTAAGTATTTCTACAAAAATACATATACCTAAGGCTCCTTCATTGTTATAACCACAAAAAATGAAGGCGACTATCCCTAATGGATCCTTTATTATTTCTTTTTATGGTGGTACTTATTGTAGTCTATTAAATGGCTTAAATATCCTGATTCTGATAGTTCTTGAATTTTTTTAGAACTAATTTCGTGAACTGATCTATATTTTTTTGGAGTGACATCTTTAGTTTGTATTATTTGAAAAGATATATATATATATATATATATATATTTTAATGGAGGAGAATGATGTAAACCAATAAAAAAAAATAAACATTTTAACTAGTTTTATAGTAAAAGTAATATGAAGATTTAATAATCTTTTCTAATAGAAATAAAAGTTTTGAAATGTTTATAATAAAGGAAAATAGTAATATTAAAATTTTTCTAAAGTATTCTCCTAGTTCTTTCTATTTATATATATATATTTTTTTATTTACTATACTTTTTAGATTTCTGATTTTTAATTGTATTTGGTGCCTATGAATAAAGTATCCTATCTTAGTTATTAAATAGATAATTCATGATTATTACTCAAATATTAAAATATAAATCTCCCAAAGTTTTAGTTTTCAATAAAATTGTTATAATCTCTGCTTTTGTAATATATATATATATATATATATATATATATATATATGTTCTAAGACATTTTTTTTCAAATAAAACTTATTGAAGATTTTCGATTCTTATAATTGTTTTTTGCTTCTTTTCCAGTAGCATTCTCATTGCCACATTGTGTACAGTTTGTTTAAACAATAAAAAAAGACAAGTAATATTCATAACTTCTTACATTTTACTTTTACTTTCTACTAATTCTATTACAAATATTGTTCCAGAACAAGAACATCCACAAATTTGTATTCACTTTATGACCATTGTTTTTTAAAGTAAATCTAAATAATTTGATCAATTGTAAGTGAGTGCTTCAAATCAAAGGATGTTCTAGCTGTGCTTAATTCATGGTTCAAGCTTTTCAAAAGCAAATTATATATGTATATATATCTAAGCAATCAATTGAAATATAAATTATTTGTTGGTTTAATAATTAATATTTCTTTTGTTTAAAAAAAAAAGTACAATTTTTTAATAGAATAAAAGAAATTAAATTTAAACTCTATCAATTATATTTATAATGTGTATTTATGGAAGAAGCATCAATTAGAATGGAATATCAATCAGGCAATTTGGATTGGAAGTCGTTGACGGCGTGATTGTTTACCAGCTCAGCCATGTGACTGGTTTTCTTTTCTTCACTTATAAAGCAGAGAAGGAAACATATATACTTACGTATCTGTTTTATATATATATATATATTTTAATGTATTATTATCTGTATTGTACAGATCACCATCAACCTGTATTTGAAATTGGGACCCACAACTGATATTTGCCACCTTTGATTGAACTTACAGCCAGCTGGCAACCAATTGAATTCCTCTTTTGCCCTTATTTCCACGTTGTCCAATTTAGCCTGGTGAGGTCTTTTTGGTCAATTCACAACACTTGCGGCTTTATTAATTTGGAATTTCTTTTCTAGGAGCTGGAGAAGAAAGCTTGATCAAACACTCAAAACAGTTTTGAATTTCCAGGTAACTGCTATTAATGATTATAATCAATATGTAACTCACCTGGCTTTTTTTTTACTTTTTTGTTTGTTGGGTATTTCTCTGTGTGTTTATATATATGTGTATAGAACATGTATATATGTTATTAATATATGGTCTTGTGCAGAAATCTGAGGAATTAAAAATGGGATACTGGAAATCAAAAGTTCTTCCAAAGATTAAGAAGGTGTTCGAGAAGAACCCTGCTAAGAAAGCTGCAGTTGCGGAGGCTTGCAAGTCCTTTGATGATTCTAAGGTTTCTTAACTATTATTATTATTGTCCTCTTACATGTGTAGGTTTACGGCTACTGCTATATATATATACATATTAAATATATAATATGGGTGTACTTTTTTACAGTTGGTATATATGAAATCATGTTTTTTTTTAACCTGCAGGAGGGAATCAACGAGGAGTTTGAAGAGAAGAAGACAGATCTTCAGCCCAAAGTAGTTGAAATCTATGAAGCCACATCAGCTGAAATCAAGGTCTCTTTTTTTAATTTCCCTAATAATAGATATATATATATATATATTGAGTTTTTTCATCACTAGCTGATTTAGTTAACTTTCATGTTTGAATTAATTGATGGATAGAGCTTAATTAAGGAACCCAAGGAGGAGGGAGTAAAAAAGCAGTCAGCAGCTGTCCAGAAGTTCCTTGAAGAGCTCGTTATAATCGGTACATACATACATACATACATATATATATATATGTATATGTTATGTGCTTTGTTGATGAACTTAATATATATAAATAATTAAATTGGTTTCAGAGTTCCCGGGATCAAAGGCAGTAAGCGAAATATCATCCAAGTATGGATCAGGATCAGTTTCAGGGCCAGTTTTGTTCATACTGGAAAAAGTTTCAAGCTTGGTAATTGTGGAAGATAAAGCTGCGGCGGCTGAGCCACCTGCAGAAACACAGACCAAGGAAGAAGTTGAATCCAAAGACAAAGAAATTTTAGTTCAAGATGAACAACAAGAACCCAAGAAAGAAGAAGTCAAGGACGAAGCTCCGGCGGAGGAAGCAGCGGCTGAACCACCGAAGCAGCAGCCAGCTTGACCATCTTCTTCACTAAATTCTCATCTCTGTAATATTAATTTCTTCACAGCTTGAATCACCCAGAAAATTTTAAAGATCATTTGTTATTCTTTTCTTGTCTGTGTATCTTAATTATTTGTATTCATCTCTCTCTCGAATTGTTTTGTTTGGATAAACACTAGATCTTCTGTATGCTTCACTCCACTATAATTTGTTTTTGTTTGTCTATATATTAAAATCTACACTCTATTTGTAATGTATGTGTCTTTCCTCTCTACTTTCATATCTTTCTCTTGATTTAATTTGATGGTGGTTCCAAAAAACGACAACCCATAAACTGTTGATGACCAGATATATATATATATATATATATATGTATATTTTACTTTCTTCTTTTTTTTTGTCCTTAATATTTTCAATTTTTATTTCTCTCTAAATATGTAAGTTATACTACATTTATCTATAATCTATTATTTATTATATATTAAACTAATAATTCATTGTTGATATTGTTGTAATCTTTATTTCAAAAATTTTAAATATATAAATCAGTTAAAATAAAAAATAGAAAATATAACCAACAGAGTAAAATTATATATAGGCAACTAAATGTAAACTTTTAATTCAATACTAAACCTGATTTTTGGAAGGAATTTTATTAGAATTTTCTATTATCTATTGGAACAAATATGGAAGACAGCTTAATCTTAAATAGTCAAAGTCTTAAGTTATTAACAATTTTTTATGATATAATATACGAACTTAAAAAGAAATAAATATAAATTGAATGCGAAAACAAAACAATATTTATATTTCTTAAGTAATAGTTGAAAGTACCAAATATGATTTAATAAAATAATTCTTTAAAAAAAATTTAATAATCAAAAAAATAAATTAAAAAAAAACAAATTGAACGTACTAATCAACAGTTCTCTTGTAGATCAGTCTCTGGATACTACTCTTCTTATTCTGAAATGATTATTGAAAGAGTTAGTTACACTAATTCAGTAATATATATTATTATTTACATAACTTTATTTAATTTTTTTACATAAATACTATTTTTAATTTTCCGTTTCAAATATTTATTTTTTTTAATATTTTCTTAGATTAAGTAACCTTTTAGTTTTTGTTAAAGAAATTAATAAATTAATTTTCTTTGGAATGACTTCACCATTTTCTTCAAATTCTTTTCTAATTGACATTTTTTTAGATGATTAATACTTATAAAATTTGAAAGTTATATTTTATTTATGAAAATATAAAAGCTGTTAAAACTACAAATGCTTATATCCCACAATAATTCTGGGACATTATCTTCATCATAATCAGCTTAACATTTTCATATCATGTTTGTATTACCCAACAATCTTAATTATTCAGACCCAACTTGTTCAGTTGATGTTTTTTCTAACTCAGAAAACTTAAAATTCTATTTCACCTCTATATTTTTCTGTCCAAGGAGACAAAAAAAAAAAAAAAAAAAACACAGTTAAATACTCAGAACTTACAACTCTTATACAGAGGAGTAGAAGTAATCATCCACCCATGTAGAATTACCAATTCTAGCTCCTAAACAAAATGGGTTTCCTCTCCCAATAGAGAGAATGATGTTCAGAACAGTCCTAAATATCTCAACCGAAAACTGAACCACCAAGTTGCCTATGTTCACTACAGTCGTATACATGTGCAATACCTTTCCTAATTTAGGAATTAGAGGGAGGTTTCTTATTCCTTTTCATAGCAGATTTGACAAGGGCATCGCAGATCTCCCTTCTTCTTTTGTTATTCTTATTATTATTATCATTGTTGTTGCAATTCGTGGCCCCCAAACTATTGCTTCCAGCTTTTAGTGCCTCTTGCACAAAAACCTTCAATCTCCACAATGTCAACTCACTCTGTCAACAAAACAAAAAAAAAAAAAAAAAAGATAAAGACAAGGAAAAACATGGATCTTGGTAAGTGAGAAATCAACCATAAAGTCAACAATCAGGTATAACAAAATACAAAATCAAACCTGAGCATCTATGTCAAGATCCACTTCTTGGGCTGTTGCTTGAAAACTTGGGTTACTCTCCGCAACTATTTCCAGTGCTTTGTCAAGATCTTCCGATGATAATTGGGTGAGAGCCGCCCAAAGTTTTTTCTTTTCATCAGTAGACATTTTCCTGCAATTACAGTCCAAAGTATCAATCACTGGGACATCCAACTAAAAGTAAATTAGCTGCATACTGACAATTGATCAGGTATAAATAGCATTTTAGGCAAAAAAACATACTTCAAACATTCCAGCAAAATGATTTCAAGTTTGTACCAGGAGTCAGATAGTAATTCCCAAATAAAGATACATGTTCATCCTCATTTAGTACTCTATTTCCTTGAATTCTAAGGAAAAAAGAAGAAAATAAGAGCTTTTAGCTGAAGAAATTCACATAGATCACAGGAGCAATTTCTGCCAGACAACTATCATCCATCTCCCTTCTGTGTACATAATGATAACTAAGTTCAAGTTTAACTAACTCATGTTTTAATCCCTTCTCCCTTTACCATCTCACACTTATGATATTCAACCTCCTGAAGTCAAATAAGATTAATGAATTAATACTACCTTAATAAAATTTAATTAGTTTTGCAAAATTGCAGATTGCCAAAAATGAAGGAAGATGCCAAACATGTTCAATTTACAAAGAGATAGCTTGTTAAACTAACCTGCATTTCTGAACCACCATTTCTCTAAGTCTCTCCAACTGCATATCAACCTCATAGAGCTAAAACAATGGAAAGGGCATTGTTAGGGAACAATCAGAGCATATCCCTAAAACCAACATGCTAAAGATAGCATGTATAAATCAATACACAATGGCAATGCTCCCAAAAAATTTAAAGAGCTTAATCCAATTTCTACTAATCTAAGTTTGGACATACTTCATTACTTAAATCCCTTGCCATGTTGGCATGTGCTACCTCTTGAGCAAGCTGCATGTTCATCCTCGCTTCTGTTTCCTCCTCGGCTTGCCGTTTTTCCTGTAAGCATTAGAAATAATAGGAGTTGGCAAATAACGCAAAAAGACTGTAAAGACTTCAAAGCCAAAGGTGAATTGCAGAATAAGAAAAGTTTTTAACCAGCCAAATTGTTGAGAAGACCATATACCTCTTCAGCAACCTTTGGCAAAAGTTGCAGCCACTTTTCCTCAAATTTTTCCAACAATGTTTTGGCCATTACATGGACATCATCTCTTTCATCATTGTATGTCATTGCATTCTTAAAAACCAACCTAACATCAGAATAGATCTCCCGGACATTGTTGTAGCCTGTACCATCTTTAGCCTCCATTTTACTTTTAACTGTACCCAAGTCCATGGGCTTCTTAATAACCTGCTATGCAGACCTCCCAGTATATTATTAAGAAGTATCCCTTAAGAAATTGAGAAAGAATTTCAAAGAGCAATGCAGTAATAAAATCTTGCAAAATCAGAATCTTCCTCAAGGTTTTGGGGGACAACTTATTTGAAAATGTCTTTAAGGCTATACTTCATGAAACAAAATTCTTTATGGGAAAACTTTATACACAATTGAGAATAGTAGTAACAATATACAATGCCCAGGTGCCAATCTGGTGGAAAGAAAATGGAAAAAATATATTATTGATTTGGAAGAAAGTTTAAAAAACGGGAAAATTTTGCTCAAAGGAGGAAAATAGACAGGAGAAGAAAAGTCAAAAAGGTGCAAGAACACATGTAAAACCAAAATCTCAAAGACCAAGTAATAATGTATAATAAGCATCACAACTCCAGCAGGCAACCACCCCTGCCACTCCAAAAACCACCGGATCAATCAAATGAAAGCCGGATGAATGAAGATACAACATAAACGAATTCACTTTGTAAGATTGCCATGACCCACTCCCCAGTTCCTGATAAAGATGGAAAGGATACCTCCAATGCTTTTATCTTG
>NW_019014662.1:922954-940420 GCF_000150535.2 Carica papaya | reverse complement strand
ATACTTTTTAGCTTTCATTAACTTGTTTGATTTTACATATACCCTGGCTGGTTCACCTCGACTTCTACTAGTATTTATTCATATAGCCTATAAGTATTTTATCATGAATTCTCTCTCTCTGTTCATAAACAAAATTCTATTCTAATTATTTAATCATCAGTTTTTGATTTGTAGTCAGAAATGATGACTCGTACTTACCTTATCGAGTCTCCATTTCAAATTTCAATGCATATAACCATGCAATCATTCAATTTCTTCTTTTTTTTTTCCTTACACCTCCACCTGCCATGTTCAAGAAATGCTTTATTACTACTGCTCGTCAACAATGCTGTTTATCCTAACAAAACCAACAGACGTTTTGATTAGATATATGATTCCATCATTATCTGTGTTAGATTCTTCACTAACATTATATGTTACTAGAGAAAGTAATTTTAATAAACATATTGTTGAAATGATTTGATTTTAAAAATATTTTGAAAAATTTTTTTATTACTTTATCTATATAAAGATTTACAATTTTATTGGCGATGTATTCTCAATTCTTATTGAGTAGAAAGTTTTTTTTATATATATTTTTTTATTTTGTTTATAAGTTTATATGATTGTGTGCATACTAGAAAATTATTTTCTCAACATATATAAATAGATTATTGATAGGATATTAAACAAGAGTAAACTATGAGACATTATGAACTCCTCTTCTCAAATTGCAAGCCGGTTTATAACATATATACAAATAACGCAAGAGAATAAAGTATAGCTTTCTTGGGTGACTGCATATACTCTGAATAAATGGGTGGTAGCCAACTCAGTGTATATAGAGACTAGAGGAAGATAAAGTGAGGATCAATACTGTATATATAGAATTTGAGATGAAGATGAAATGTTTTTGGTTCTGCAGAATTAATGAATGGGACCATTTTGGTTTGATAATTTAGAAAAAGAATGAGTAGAGTGGGTTAGCGTGAAAAAGAAAAAGGTTTTGTTAATTTTAGAGCAAGGGATTCCATGATCACTTTTTCTTTAGGTTGGACCCCAGAGAACCAAACAAGAATACTGTATATATATATCTTTGCCTTTCAAGTTTTTGTGCCTCAAAACACAGACACATAATTGGTTCAACTCCCAGAACTTTATCAACATATATTGCAAACACATCACCACCATCACAATCACTAAAACACTATTAGATGCTTCCTCTACTCAAATCTTTCTTCTGCATGTACCTTCCTACCTTTATATATATATATATATATATATATATATAGCTGTATTATTGCTGGAGATGCTTGAGGTTATGACTTTCAGTCGTTTGGATGACTAGAGAGCAATTTCCTTTGTATATCCAAGTCTGAATTGTTGGTAGAAGACATTTTATTTGGAGGAGATCTCTAATTTTCTGGCTTTTTATTTGTCCAAGATGCTATTTTTTGTTGTTGTTGTTGTTTAATTTAATAGATGATTAATTATTACTAATTATATCATTAAAGGAAACTCTTTTTCATTTGAGAGGGCCAAATGGTTGTTCATAACTTTCTATTTCTTTGTTTGATTTAGTGAAAAATAATATTTTTTCTTCAAAAAAGTTTTAATTGATTTTATTGCATGAAGGAGCACTAATTTATTATCTTATAATATAAATTATGTCTGAATAACAATTCCCATAAGTATGTACAAAATTTATTTTAAACAAAAAAATTTATAATAATAATTTCTTAAAATACACTGTTTTTTTCAAATATTCTCTTGTTATAAAACATTTATATATATATATCTATGTGGTAAATTTCAAATTAATAAATTAAATTCTAAAATTTAGCCTCCAACTAATTATGAATTTAAAAAATCAAAATTTCAATTAACAGTTCAAATTCCCATTTCAACAATTGCAGTGTACACTGTGTGAGTTGACCCAATGAATAATTGTTGGTTTAGCTAGGGAATTGCCACCTTATAGTAATTGTCTCGACTTAGAAGATACATACAGTGTGAGTTGACCCAATAAATAATTAATTAATATCGATTAGTATTACTTAATTGGATAAATATAAAAACTTCTTTTACTATTTTTAAAATATTAGGTAAGTTCTGATATTAACTGCAGAATCCAGCACTCACACATATTAGAATCGTATCTGTAATACGATAAAGAGTGATTTGATCACTGCTTTGACTGTGTGAATGAAGAGAAACCAATCACATATTTTCAAAGTGCACCACTCTGCTTGAATTTTCTATATCGATGTGTGTATGTGTAAGCATATGCCCATCAAATAATCTATTGATTAATGATGGAAATGAGATTTGCAATATTATATGATCATCATATACACTATACATGGCCAAATAGTCGGGATTGCAACATGCTCCTCAACATTATTCATTCATACATACATACATACGCATAGAAATCCAAATTTGTAATGTTCCCAGTACATAAAATTGAGATGCTTTCTGAATTAACTTCTTTTAAAGATAAAAACCATTAATGTGCGTATATTATATGAGGTGTATATATATATATATATATGGAAAACATCATTAATCATAAATTAATCACAAGCATCTCTACCAATGTTAGTGAAGCCTATGATGAGTGTCTTGGCAATTTGGAAGGAATGCTCTTAAAATCAAGTTTTCACTCACGTTTTGTTGCATTAATAAAGGCTCATGTCACTTCAGTTATGTACTTAATTTTTTGTAAATGGGATTCCACATGTGATAATTAACACAAAGAGGGGTTTATGTTAAGGTGTGCACAAGATTTTCCTTTTTTGCTTAGACATGCATAAAATGAACAAAAGATTAATGGTATCAGGATTGCTCGCTTGGCCCTACATCTCTTGCATTTATTGCTTGTTGATGACAACTTGATTTTTTGGGAAGGCAACAAGATGAGAGATTCAGGAAATTCAATGTATATTGCAGAGGTATGAGGGGGTAGTCCATCAATTTACATACATCCTCTATCATATTTTTAAAGGGCTGGATAAGTAAATGCAAAATCATTTTTTAAAGTTGTTGTATGTCTAAATACAGGAAGGACGGGACCAATATCTTGGTTTTTCGACTTTGGTGGACTATTTTCTCAAGTATCATTTGGTTTCTTAGTTAAAAAAGTCTCTGTAAAATTTTATGCAAGTGCTTGTAGAAAACTCTCCAGAGTCGAAAATGAGATTAAGGAAAAATTTGTTGTTTTGTCTCTGCCTAGATATATAATAAACATGAATTTGGTGCAAATATCTATTTTTCCTAAACTATAGAAATTGACAGCTTCATTTTACGGGATGAACAAATAAATGAAGGGAGAATCGATTGGTTTTGTTGGAGCTCTTTTTACTCATTAAAACTTGAATGTGGGTTAGGTTTCAAAGACTTCCATTGTTTCAGCGAGGCTTAGCTTGTAAGGCAAGCTTGAAGATTACTCTCAAATCATATCTCTCTTTTTGCTGGAGTAATGAAAGTGAAATACTACTCAATGAGTGATATATTATCTATATTAAAGGGATCTAAACAAGTCTTTTAGTGTTGTAAAATAATAGATTTTGTTGATGGAACCATTGCCTTCTTTGAACAAAGTATTTGTGTTAGTACTGCAGCATGAACAGAGCCTCAATGTTGAAGCTTCTATGCAGTCATATGATTCAAACATATAGTACACCAATAAACCTTATGGTAAAAAAAGAAGGGAAATAATGTTTAATCCATTGAATAATAAGAGAAACACTAGAAGAGTTAGTACTAAAAGGGCTACCTGCACACATTGTGGCTTTGTTGGCCATATTGTGGACAAATGTTATAAGAACTATGAATATCCACCTAGTTAAAAACCTAAGCCGAGGAATGTGTTAAATGTGAATCAAACAAGTCTTTAAAGGCCTTATAATAATTCTAATATGGTTGAATCCCATGTGAGATTTAACATTCAATGTAGTGTTTTAGATGAATTACCTTTCTCTTTCACCAAAGACTAGTGTCACAAAATCCTAACCTTGATTTAACCATAAGCTCCTATAACATAATTGTTCAGCCACAAGTTAATACTTTATTTGCCAAAACAGTTCGGCCACACTTATCTTTCAATTTTATATAATAAAATACTGAATGTGTTATTGATTCTTGGGTTATTGACTATATAGGCAGTTCCATTGAGATGTTTTCTTCATATACATCAGTAGACAACATATTCATTAAATTTCCTAATTCACAAAGAATTCTTATCACTCATATAGATAATGTTCACCTTTCACTCACTTTTGTTCTAAAAAATGTCTTATTTACACTACAATTATCTATTAACCTCATATCCATTAGCCAATTATTAAGATCTTCTCATTGTTCATTGCTATTTTATAATAACCTTTGTATTATTCGGGATGTTCCCAGCTAGAAGAAGATTGGTATAGCTAAAGAGACGGATGGATTGTATCATCTTGAAGTAATAAAGACTAAAGATTTCAATATTGTAAATTATGTTAATCATTCCAGTCCATTCGACTGTCTTTTAATTATAAGTAAATACAATTTGTGCCATTTTCGTCTTGATCATCCTTTAAAACTAAGACTTCAAATACTTCAATAGATAGATAAATCCATTTTGCGTTGTTCATCTCTTGATTGTGACATTTGCCATTTTAGTAAACAAAAAAGACTTACTTTTCCTATTAGCCAATGTGTTTCTCATAATTGTTTTGAGCTACTCCATATTGATATTTAGGGACCTATTTCTGTTGCTTCTTCTTATGGTCACATTACTTCCTTATAACTTTTGATGACAAAAGTAGGTATACTTGGTTGTATCCTATGAAGAACAAATCCAAAGAAAGAAAAGTCATTATTAATTTCTTTGCTTTCATGGAAAGAAAATTCAAGGTAATGATTAAGATTGTTCGAACAGACAATGGCACAATTCCCTTGGCTTCCTTTTCTAAGCTGACTAAAGATGATGGTTCTTCTATTGTAAATGCCACTTCTAATTGGTAGTTGATTGGTAAGCTTTTATACCTTATTAATATTAAGTTAGACATTAGTTTTTATGTGCAGTAACTTTCTTAGTTTCTGGAAGCCCCTACCTAGATTCGTTTGGAGGCAGCACATAAGGTGTTAAGATATTAGAAAAGTTATCGTAGTTAAGGATTATTTTATTCAACACATAATTTTCTACAACTTAAAATATTTAGTGATTCATATTAAGCTTTTTGTATAAATTCTCATCGTTCTATTAGTGGTTTCTGTTTATTTCTTGGTAATTCTTTAATTTTTATAAAATTTAGAAATAACAAATTATTTCCAAGTCCTCTTTAGAAGTCGAATACCAGGCTCTTGCTCCTATTAGCTGTGAGGTACAGTGGCTGACTTACTTGTTTCGTTATTTATAAATTGATCAATTTCAGACAACTTTGATTTATTGTGACAATTCTTTTGTTGTCAAAATTGTTGAAAACTTAGTTTTCCATGACGAGCTAAACATATAGAGGACGATTGTCATGTAGTTCGACAAAAAATTCGTGATGGACTTATTCAGTTCTTACATGTTTCATCATTTCTGTCAAATTAAGTGAGGATGTTGAATTGGAAATGAATAAAAATCAAGAAAAATTGAGATTAATCAAGTAGAATGATTGCTTGGAAAGTTTGAGAGAGAGTGAGTAAAAAAAGAGAAAAAGAATGTATGAAGTAAACTAGAAAAAGTGATTTATATTTGTCAACAAATTGTATTTATATACAAATTGTATTTAAAATTATTTACAAATATAGCCCTAAATTTTTAATATTTATAAATATACCCTCAATTATTATTCTAATAGTCCATCTCAAGTTGGAGTATACATATTTTGTATTTGATTCGTTCATGAAAAATTGGATTTTTGACAATTTTAATAGTTGATAAGTTGTCACAATACAATGCAGCAACATGAGTAGTGATACACAAATTACTGAGAAAAAAAGAAAGCCATTGTATTTCATAAGTAACTGTAGCCAAGACACTACTGTATTCCACTTCAAAGGAAGATTGAGAAATAATAAGTTATTTCTTAGTCTTCCAAGAAATAAGTGAGACACTAGAAAAACACAGGGACTTGCAAGAACCAGCACAAGAGCCCCTATTCGAATATGTTAAAACGTGTTTTTGAACTACACTTATTTTTTTCTTTGTTGGACTCAGTCAATAAAGCAGACCTAATCTTTAAGATGTTGATAATATGGTTCCTGGTTTGTAGCTTTATCCTAAGATCACGTTTTTATCCTGCTATTTAAATGTACTACTACTGATCAAATAAATAATTTTTCATCAACATAAAGTTTAAGCTCTACATCTTCTTCTTTCTCTGTTTCTTTCAACTTCAAATAAAACAACAAATTGGTATCAAAACTCTCTTCTTAAGGGATCTGTGATTACGATGGAGAGTGAAACCTGCTATTTCAACTTTGCTCCTCTAGTGTTTGATGGTGAGAATTATCAACTCTGGGTCGTGAGAATGATGGCTTACCTTGAGGCTTTGGATCTTTGGGAGGCCGTGGAAGAAGATTACGAAGTCGCTCCGCTGCCAAACAATCCTACCGTGGCCCAAATGAAAAATCACAAGGAAAAGAAGACCAGAAAATTCAAGGCAAATGCAACTTTCTTTGCGGCTGTTTCAGCAAATATCTTCACAAGGATCATATCTCTTAAATCTGCAAAAAAATTTGGGATTATCTCAAAGAAGAATACGAAGAAGATGAAAGGATTCGAGGCATGCAAGTGCTGAATTTATTGAGGAAATTTGAACTGCAGAGAATTAAAGATTTTGAGTCAATCAAAGGATACTCAGACAGATTATTGGGCATTGTAAACAAGGTAAGGTTGCTTGGCACTCAATTTCTAGATTCAAGAATTATTCAAAAAATTCTTGTAACTATGTCAGAAAGATATGAAGCTACCATTACCTCCTTGGAAAATACAAAGGAATTGTCCAATATCACTTTGGCAGAGCTGCTAAATGCCTTGCAAGCTCAAGATCAGAGGTGGCTAATGAGGCAAGAAAATGTTGTCGAAGGAGTTCTGCCAGCCAACACCTAGTGGCTAAAAAAACTAAATAGAAAAGTGACAAAAAAACATAAGTGACATCTTCTAAAGGTTCCAGAATCGCAGCAATGGTAGAAATTCGAAAAAGAACTACCCACCTTGTCAGCACTGCGGTAAAATAGGTCATCCACCTTTCAAATGTTGGAGAAGGACAGATACCAAATGTAGCAAATGTGGTCAGGATGGACATGAAGCTGTGGTTTACAATAATAAATTCCAGAACCAAAATAAAGTTGCTCAAGTTGCTGATGAAGAAAAAGATAGGATGTTTGTGGCGACATGTTTTTCAACCAAAAGTTCTTCAGAAGATTGGCTTATTGACAGTGGTTGTACAACCCACATGACTTTTGATAAAACTCTCTTCAAAGATTTAAGGCCCTCAAAAATCAAGAAGATCAGAATAGGCAACGGAGGCTATCTACCTGCAAAAGGGATTGGAACTGTTGCAATTACAACCAGCTCAGGTAGAAAAATAATTTCTGATGTCATTTATGTACCTGAAATTGATCAAAATGTATTAAGTGTTGGTCAGTTGTTAGAGAAAGGATTTAAAGTATCCTTTGAAGATTTCCATTGCCTTGTTTTTGATGCATTTGGGAAAGAAATTTTAAGAGTTAAAATGAAAGGTAAAAGCTTCTCATATGAACCTACGATGGTGCAGATAGCTTATTTTACCAAAGCCAGCAACACAGAAATTTGATATAAGAGGCTTAGCCATTGTCATCTTCAAAAGATGTTAAGATTGCAGAAAAGTGACTTAACAAGGGGACTACTGGAGCTTGACAATTATTTGCTAGACTGTACTGCCTGTCAATTTGGTAAACATAATAGTTCGTCATTTTCAAAATCAACTTGGAAAGCTTTCAAAAAATTACAGTTTATTCATACGGATATTTCTAGACCTCAAAAAAACGTCATCATTACAAGTTAGTCTTTACTACATTCTTTTCATTGATGATTTCACAAGAATGTGCTGGATTTTTTTCTTGAAATTCAAATCAGAAGTTGCTGGTGTATTTTTGAAGTTCAAGAAAATGGTAGAAAATCAAAGTGGCTGTAAGATTCAAGCGTTGAGGTCAGATAATGGAAAGGAATATACTTCAGCAGAGTTTAATTTATTTTGCGAAGAAGCTGGCATTGAACATCAGCTTACTGTCCCATATACTCCAGAATAGAATGGAGTTAGCGAAAGAAGGAACAGATCGGTAATGGAGATGGCCAGATGTATGTTGCATGAGAAAGAGTTACCAAAAAAGTTTTGGGCAGAGGCAGCCAATACAGCAGTATTTTTGCAAAATCGACTTCCGACCAAAGCTTTGGAAGATAAAACTCCGTTTGAAACTTGGTATGGGTATAAGCCTTCGCTAAATTTTCTTAAAGTATTTAACTGTGTATGTTTTGTTCACGTGCCACAGGTAAAACGTGACAAGCTTGACCAAAAAGTAATTTCAGGCATCTTTGTGGGTTATAGTTCAATTTCTAAAGCTTACAAGGTGTATCATCATCAAATAGCAAAAATGACAATCAGTAGAGATGCGCACACTTTAATGAGGATGAACAATGGGATTGAAAAAATTTGCAGAAGAAAAATAGTTATTCAAAAGAACTAGGAAGTATTGTTACTAAAGAGAACCTAGCAGATTCATGGCAAGAAGAGCTGGAAGATGATTTCCAGTTAGAGGTACAAGGTCAATTTCAGACATCGATGCAAGATATAATGTGGTAATTTGTGAACTTGGTGATCCTGAAGAAGCATTACAGGATTCAAAGTGGAAGAAAGCAATGGAGGAGGAGCTGTTTATGATTTCAAAAAATAAAACATGGGAGTTGGTTAAGAGACCTGAAGGAAGAAAGGTCATTGGCATCAAATGGGTGTTCAGAACAAAGCTGAATGCAGACAGCTCTATCAACAAACATAAGGTCAGACTTGTCGTTAAAGGGTATGCTCGAATATACGGTGTTGATTATTCTGACACCTTTGCTCCTATGGCAAGGCTAGATAATAAGGTTGCTGCTTGCATTATTAGCACAAATGGGATGGAAAGTATTTCAGCTGGATGTCAAATCAACCTTTTTAAATGGCTTCTTGCAGGATGAGATATATGTAGAGCAGCCTGAAGGATTTGTGAAGCAAGGTGAAGAAGACAAGGTCTACTTGCTCAAAAAGGCTCTTTATGGTTTGAAACAAGCACCAAGAGCTTGGTATAGCAGGATAGATGCGCACTTGATAAGTCTTGGTTTTGTTAAAAGCTTATCTGAGGCCACTCTTTATGTGAAACATAAAAATAATGACACACTCATTGTGTCCCTATATGTTGATGATCTTCTGGTGACAGGAAATAATACAAAGCTGGTTAAAGAGTTCAAAAAAGAAATGATGAAAGGTTTTGAAACGACAGATCTTGGTCTCATGACCTATTTTCTCGGAATGGAGATCAGACAAGAAGAAAATGAAGTGTTCATTGGTAAAAAAAAAATATACAAAGGAAATCTTAAAGAAGTTTAAGATGGAAGAATGCAAGGCAGTAAGCACACCAATGAATCAAAAGGAGAAACTAAGCAAGGAAGATGGAGCTGATAAAGTTGAGGAAGGTTATTACAGGAGTTTGATTGGATGTTTTATGTACGTCACTGCAACAAGGCTTGACATTCTATTTACTGTAAGTCTCTTATCTCGATTTATGCATTGCTCTAGTGAAATGCATTTAATTGCAGCAAAAATAATATTAAGGTATGTCAAAGGTACTGTTGATCATGGAGTTCAGTTTAAAAGATATAAAAATTTCAAGTTGTGTGATTTTTCGGATAGTGATTGGATTGGATCAGTTGATGATATGAAAAGCACTTCAGGATATTATTTCAATATAGGCTCAGGGGCTTTCTCATGGTGTTCTAAGAAGCAGAAGATTATATAGCACAATCTGCTGCATAAGCTAAATTTATAGCAGCAACAGCTGCTGCAAATCAAGTTTTATGGTTAAAAAAAATCTTGTGTGATTTAAATATAGAGCAGAAAGAAAGTACTAAATTTTTTGTTGACAACCAAGCAGCCATTGCAATCTCAAACAATCCAGTGTTTCATGGGAAAACCATGCATTTCAACATCAAGCTCTATTTTTTGAGGGAGGTGCAGCAAAATGAAAAAATGACACTAATTTACTGTAAGTCTAAAGATCAGCTAGCAGACTTGTTTACAAAGCCTCTTCCCATCAGCAAGTTCGAGCTTCTAAGGCAAAGAATTGGTGTTTGCAGTTCCAAAAGCAAGGAGGAGTGTTAAAACGTGTTTTTGAACTGCACGTGATTTTTTTCTTTATTGGACTCAATCAATAAAGCAGACCTATTCTTTAGGATGTTGATAATATGGTTCCTGGTTTGTAACTTTATCCTAAGATCATATTTTTATCCTCTATTTTTGCTATTTAAATGTACTACTGCTGATCAAATAAATAGTTTTTCATCAACATAAAGTCTAAGTTATGCATCTTCTTCTTCCTCTATTTCTTTCAACTTTAAATAAAACAATAGAATCACTAAAAGCTATGAGATGTAAATAAGTTTGTGTAGAATAAAAAAGACCTTGGCCTGGTGTCCCTTTTAAGTATCTTAAAACTCAATGTGCAACTTATAGATGTATTTAATAGGAGCATCAAAAAATTGTGAAAGTTGATGAACTGAATAGTTAATATCAGGTCTTGTGTCGGTAAGATACATGAGTTTACCAACTAGCTGCATGTATGAAGTAACATCTACAAGAGGTGAACCATCTTGCCATATTAATTTTGTTGATGATGCCATAGGCTTTGAAGTAGGTTTACAACCCAAGAATCCAATATCTTTAAGTAAATTCAAAGTATATTTTCTCTGACTAACATTAATAATTTTTGACGAACGAATAACTTCAAATCCTAAGAAAAGCTGAAGTTCACTAACATCCTTAATTTTAAATTAAATATGAAGAAAATATTTTACCATATGAACCTCAGTCATACTATCACTAAGATGACATCATCAACATATATAAAAAGAATAATGAATGAAGAATCTGTATACTTGTAAAATAAGGAAGAATCCGAAGCAACTTACACAAAATCAAGCTTCTTTAATGCATCAGTCAATTTGAAAGGCCACTACCTACTTGCTTGCTTAAGACCATAAAGGCTTTTAATAAGCTTGAATACCTAGGTCTCTATCGCATTAAAACAATGAGGTAGTGTCATATAAACTTCTTCATGTAAGTCACCATGAAGAAATGCATTATTAATATTTAGTATCTATCAACAGAATCATATGTCTTTTATTTAACTTTATACACCACTTACAATCAATTGGCTTTTTACCGAGAGACAAATCAACTAATTCTCAAGTTTTGTTCTCTTCTACGGCCTTAATCTCATTGGACATTGCATCTCCAACATTGAAATTGTATTGCTTGATGATAGGTTTTAGGTTTAATGTCTTGTGTGATGGAAAAAATAAATGGCTTATGCATGACGTCAAGATAATTGTATGAAAGTGTATATGAAATGCAATGTGAGGTAGAAATATAATTAATGCAAGACTTAAGACCATATAGATAATAATCATGCAAATGAGATGATTGCTTTGTGGACCTTATAGACTTTCAAGTTTGTAAAATGGAAGGCATATTTTGTATGACTAGGAAAATAGGAATGAGAAACATTGTTTTCACTAGTGTTAATAGAAAAAATTTTAAAAGTATTATCAGAATGAATAAAAGAATTATTTGAGGAATGTAAAGAAGTAGTACCAGAAGGAATCTATTCACCGGAGTTGTTCAGAACTACATTACCTTAATGCTACAGATCCTGAAATTGATCACTATATGATGTCATTAAATTATTGGTATAATGAAAGACAAACATGATTGTCTTTTTATCAGAAAGAGAGGCAAAAGAAAAATTATTCTCAGAGAAATAGACATCTCGAGAAACAAACATTTTGTTGGATTTAAGATCATACACTCGATACCCTTTGGTTTGAGAAGGATATCCAATAAAAATGCATTTAGAAGATTTGTAATCAAGTTTAGACCTCTTGGGACTGAAATTAGATGCATAACATAAGCATCCAAAAAACTCAAGTGATGATATTTAGGAGGACAATGAAATAAAATTTTAAATGGAGACTTATTGCTGATGACCGGAGAAGGTAACAAGTTGATTAAATAAGTCGCATACAGCACACAATCTGCCCAGAATTTCTTGCGAAGATTAGCTTGAAACATCACTGATCTTGCCATATTCATGATATGTTGATTTTTTTTAACCACACCATTTTGTTGTCATGTGTATGGGCAAGAACACTGGTGTATTGTTCCTTTGGTAGCAAAAAATTCTGTTAATTTGAACTGTTGGTCATTATCGGTGCAGACACACTTTATTTTTATATCAGTTGAGTTCTCAGATATGTAAAAAAAAAAAATTGTCATAATTGTTTTCACTTCTCATTTCCTTTCATAGGACACAACCGTGTGTATAGACTTTTATCATAAAACATGGTAAGAAAATAATGGTGACCACATAAAAAAAGAATGGATGAAGGACCCTAAATATCAATGTGAACAATATCAAAAGAATGTTTATTAATAGGTTGGCGTACAAGGAATGAAAGTCTTTTTTGCTTGCTGAAATAAAAAACATCATAGAAAGGCAGTACAAGAAGAAACAGATTTATCCAATTGATGATTGAAGAAAGTCTTAGTGTAGAAGGATGACCAAGACGATAGTGCCAAAGATTATACTTATTAACAACATTGGTACAATGAGAAAAACTAGAGTTGTTAAGGGAACAATCAGAAGAACAAGACTTAATGACATTTACAATATTCATGCTTTTGGTTCTATTTGCCCAAGGTAATACAGTCCTTACTATTCTTTAGCTAAAATAATCATGTTTTGAGCATGAACATCTTGAGTTAAATAGCTATTTTGTAAAAGGTTAAATAATAAGAAAAATCTGTCAACAATCTACTAACAAATATCAAATTGAGGGAAACTTTTGGTGTATATAGTGCATTATGAAGAACAAATGTGGGAGAGATATAGACATCACCAACATGAGTAACAAGAACTATTTTAGAGTTAGGTAATATCATAACATGTTGTCTACAGATCTACACAAGGTAAACATCTCAATTGTCCTGACCACATGGTCTATAGCACATGAATCAATGATCCATTCGTTTAATGTAGTATTTAGATGTAAAGAAGATGAAGCAATACCTGGTGTTTGTGTAGCTTGAAAGCTGGCAGTAAGGCTATTCACCTATGGTACTATATTTTTTGGTTGATGTAGATGCTAAAGGCTGCATTAAGGCTAATATTTTTTGGTACTGATGTTTTGTGAATGAGAATACAAGTCTTCTAAGTTATGGCCTTGAGAATTGGACTTAACTTGAGAATTCTTGAGTTCAGATTCTGTTTTCATTATCTGAGCACTAATTTGATTGACATTAAACATATTTCTCTGTCTCGGTTTGTAGCCTGGAAGATATCCATGCTTTTTATAACATTTGTCCAGTGTATGACCAATAAATCTACAGTGAGTGCAAGTAAGTCGTTTGTTGTCGGTTCTAGTATTGTTCATTAAATTTTCCAGACTGTAATTGTTCCCTGTCTTTTGTTGTGGTTCAAAAATTGTATTTGTATAAAGGATGCTTGATTCATACCATTGCGCATGGGCTTCAGTATTGAGACTACGTTCGTGTTGAATCACTAAAGCAAACACCTTATTCAAATGTGGCAATGGTTCCATAATCAGTATTTGCGATTTCACAACACTAAAGGACTCATTAAGTCCTTTGAGAAATCTTATGATTTTGTCTTTTTCATAATATATACTATTTACAAATTATGATTGAGATTCACATGATGGCTGCAAGTTGGATGACTCGTCCCACAAAATCTTAAGCTGGGTGAAGTACTCAATGACTGAATAGTTTCCTTATCTTAGGTTGTGAACTATTGAAAGAGATACAGACCTCATGATCGAGGATAGGACGAGAGTATTACACCTCTTTCATGCTCCATACAGAGGATTGTCCTTGTTTGGAACAAGAATCGATCCATCTATAAAACTCTCTTTATTTTTAGAAGTTAATGCTAACTTCATTGAACGAAACCATGAGTGGTAGTTGTTATCTACAAGAACAGTAGTTATAAGCTGAAGTGCTAGATTCTCATTCGGATGTGTTCATTCAACATAAATTCTTCATGCTTTGACAAACCTGAAGTTGGTGTTACACCTAGAGCAGATGTAGAAAAATGAAAGCTGCACTTTTATTCAGCAAAGCAATGCCTTTTTATAGGCAATTACATGACCATAAAACATTAAAAAAATATAACACAATTCTATAACTAATAAACTCCTACTTTAACTCAACTCGTTATCTTTTATCCAATAAAAAAATCATATCCTTAAAAAATATGACAACTCAAAACAGAATACAGTAAAAAATACTTAATTAGTAAAAATATCTAACATTCCCTCCCTTAAACTAAAAATAATTTCAGTTTATGCTTATTATCAAACTAAGCTCTTCAAATTGCAGACACCAAGTAAACTTTTCAGTTTTGTGAATGCAGCAACTTTGAGAGGGCTTTGTGAAGATATCAGCAACATGGTCTTCATTTTTACAATAAATGACTTCAATTATTTTTTCCGTGTAATACTAGATTCTTTGAGAGTTTGATTGCTGAATTGTTGTCACAGTAAAATGGAGTGGCATCTTTTTGTGAAAAGTTAAGTTTGCCAAGAATATTTCTCATCCATATTGCTTGACAAGCATAGGAGGTTACTGCTACGAACTCCGCTTCAGCAGTTGAAAGAGTCATAATTTGCTGTTTTTTTATGACTATGAGACAACTCACGAACCCAACAAAAACACAAATCCACTTGCACTTTTCCTGTCATCTGAATCCCTTGCAAAGTTGCTATCTGAAAATCCAATTAAATATGCTTGCTCTCCTTTCTTGTAGTAAATTCTAAGGTCCACAGTGCCTTGTAGGTACCTGAGAATTCTTTTGGTAGCCAACATATGAACTTCATTTGGTTACTCCATATATTGACTAATGAGACTGACATCATACATTATATTCAGCATAGTGACTGTTAAATACATTAAACTCCCTACAATTTGTTTGTAATATGTGTTGTTAATCTTTTTTCCTCCAGTATTTTTCTCAAGCTTCATCCCCAACTCTGAAGGAGTGATGCTGCATTGCAGTGCTTCATTCCAATTTTTTCTAAAATTTCTTGTGCATATTTCTTTTATAAAATAAAAGTTCCAGCTGCAAATTATTGAACTTCGATCTCAAGAAAATTGTGTATTAATTTAAGATCAGAGATATCAAATTCCTTAATCATGAACTCCTAAAATTTTTCAAACAATTCTTCATCATTACTAGTAAAAATTAAATCATCGACATATAAGCATATGATAACAATTTTCCATCTTCAGTATTTATATAAAGTGTATGCTCATAGGGACACCTTTTAAAATTAACATTTGAAAAATAATTGTCTATACGACTATACCAAGTTCTTAGAACTTGTTTAAACCCATATAGTGCCTTTTTTAATCTGTACACTTTATGATCACATCCATGTTTCACATAACCTGTATGTTAATTAATAAATACTTGTTCTCGTAATTCTCCATGAAGGAATGCTGACTTTACATGCAATTGAAAAAATTTTCAGGAACGTTGCTACCAAACATGCCTTATATTTATCTATATCACCATTTTCTTTCAACTTTGTCTTGTAACTCCACTTTACTCTAATTGTCTTTTTCCCTCTTGGTAAATCAACCAACTTCCATGTATTATTGCGTTCGATAGCAGCAATTCCATCATCCATAGCCTTTTGCCATTTTGATTCATTTACAACTTCATCAAAAGAAAAAGGATCACAATATGAAAATAAAGCAAAATGAGTTAGTGATTCCTCATATTGATGAATCCCAGTTATTTCATAATCATTCATCCAAGCTAGTCTCCTTTTACTACGTTGTGGTCGTCGCTCTTCCTCCATTTGTTGTTCCAGATGTTCACTTTGTGGATTGTTTGGGAAATTTTCAATAGTAGTAGCTGGTTGTTAATGATGTTCATCTTCATCAAAATCTGCAGGAATTTCTTTTGGTGATTTTTCTCCCCACGACCAAAAATTTTATTCATCAGATACCACGTCATGGCTGATAATCACCTTATTTGTATTGAGATTATGAAGTTTATAAGCCTTTATTTGCTCATTAACACCCAAAAAAATGAATTTTTTAGCTTTATCTTCAAGCTTTGTTCTTTTTTGATCTGGAATATGAGCAAAACAGGTCCAGCTAAAAATTCAAAAATGATCAACAGATGGTTAAGATCCGCTCCAAACCTCTTCTGCTGTTATATTCTGCACACCATATGTTGGACTTCTATTCAGAACATGAGTGTTCCATTGTACTACTTCAGGCCAGAACTCTTTTGGAACATTGCTTCTCTTCAAAATTGTTCGTACCATATTTAGGATGGTTACGATTTTTTCTTTCACTGACACTGTTTTGCTGAGAAGAAAAGGTTGCTATAAGTTGTCTTTTAATCACATGTAATCCACGAAAATCTATAAATTCATGTGATGTATACTCGCCGCCGCGATCACTCCAAGAGTTTTGATTGAGCTTCTAATTTCATTCTCAACCATAGCCTTAAAGTTTTTAAAGGTTGTAAATGCTTCAAATTTTTCCTGCAAGAAGTAAACCCATATTTTTAGACTAAACTCATCAATGAACATCATAAAATAATGTTTACCTCCAGTTAATTTTGGATTAATAGGCCCACATAAATCTGTATAGACGAATTCCAACCGCTGCTTGCCTCTTCAAGACTTTCCTATTGGAAAATTGTCATGGGATTGCTTCCCCATTATACAATCTTCATAAACTTCTCTAGGATTATCAAATTAGGGAGTCTAGTAACCATCTCCTTTTTTTGCAAGGTGTTCAGTCCTCTAAAATTCAGATGTCCATAGCGATAGAACCATAACCATGCTGGATTAGTCAATTTTGCCGTAAAACCAAAATGACTAACCTTTGTAAGATACAAAGGAAACATCCTATTTTTGGTCATGCTGACTTTAGCAATCAAACCTAATTTGTTATCTTAAATTATACATTCTCCATTTTTAATAAAACTATCATAACTCTTCTCTTGCAACTGGCTAATACTCAGTAAATTGTTTGAGTGAAATTTCCTTTAGTTTGAATAATTACCTACCCTTTTCTCATAACTGAGACCGTAGAATTATCACTAAACTTCACCGTATCTCAATATGATTCTTCAATATAAGAGAAGGTTGACTCGTCTCCGCTCATATGATTGCTGCAACCAGTG
>NW_019014662.1:909922-921979 GCF_000150535.2 Carica papaya | reverse complement strand
ATAAACACATAAACCAGTAATGGACACCAAATAAGGCAACATAACATCGGGTTCACAATAATTCAAACCATAATAAATGAAACCGTGATTCATGCATACGAAACCATAGAATAAACACATCAGACACTATACTGCATTTGAAATTGTAAAATAAATCAAACAACAACTGACCGAAAAATACATCAAATTCGGGCTCCAATAGCAACCTTAATTAATTATACATATCTATTAATTCATAAATACCGTTTTATCATTTATTAATCTTTAATGTCGTAATAGGAAATAGGGTGAGAGATCCTTACTTGTTTCAGAGTCTGAAATCAGGTTCTCACTGCGCCTACGGGCAGTCCCTAGATTCCCTGAATTTTTTTTCCGAAAATGGAAACACACTTCTAGTACCTGCACATGTCCCCAAAAAATCCCAAATCAGACCCAGGGCCTTTTCGGCCAATTTCGAAATTCCGGCATGGCGGCTCCGCCGTGCTCCGACATCGGCGCCACTGCCCACAGCGGCGATCCGCCTCGGGTTGGCCGTTTTCGGCCGAATTCGGCCAAACTTGCATTGGTTCCTGTGATAAAACACCCCTAGGGCCCTCGATGGGCCAAAAAATTCCAGAAAACTGAGACCTACTGGCGGCGAAGCATTTAGGTGCGGCGGCTCCTCCGGCCCGAGTTGCGATTTAATATTTTGTTCCGATCAACTTGTAGAAAAAAAGACGGTGGTCACAGTGGTATAAGAATTACATCGAAGGCTGCTAAGAACTGCTCTCAAGTGACTGGCATAGGCAGGGTTGTCTGCTTGAGCTCCCACCAACGATCTACTTCCCCCCACTAGCATGTAGGAAGCAAGAGTAACCCTCTGTTCAGGAACTACTCCTAAGGTCTTGAAAGCCTTCTCTGTTTCTGCCAACCAGTACTTAGCATCTTCGAAAGAAGACTCCCCTGCAAAAGTGGAAATGTTTAGTCTCTTGTACGTCTCTACGTAGCTCGAGTCAATTAGGGAAGGAGCTGGGTCCCGTGGAAGAGAGACTCGGCCGGGCTGAGGATAGACAAGGGGGCCCTGTGGTAGCACCTGCTAATATAATGGGGGCACCGGATCATACTGTGGCGATGCCGGGCAATACGGTGGCTGATGCACCGGATTATACTGCGGCAGTGGTGCCGGGTGGTATTGTGGAGGAGCAGGCTCTTGTCGAGGTAGCTCGGGATCCGCTCACTACAGTGGTGGCTCAAACTGTGGTGTGGGGGAGGGTCGGGTAATTCCCTTCTCTCCTCTCGACCTTGTTGAGTAGCAATGATCCTTTCGATCATCTCAAATATTCTATCAACATCTTCCCGAAGCAAATCATCCCGGGCTGCTCGGTTTAGTGGGGGTCTCCCTCTCCTCATATCTCTGTACCTGCATTATACAAGGAAGGGTTGAGTAATAATTCTCAGTTTGGTATTCCTCTAAGTATTATTGTGTAAGGGACAAGTCCGAGGAACGCGGCTCTGATACCAACTGTAACGACCCCGGAAATTAAAAAGAAATGTATAAATTTATTATAAGTGCGGAAGCGAAATAAAATAGATTATGATTAACATCCCTTACACAATAACCAAAACGAATTAAACCTATGAAAGAATAAACTAACTAAAGGAAATACTATAAATGAATACTATAAGGAAAACTAATAAATTCTTATGCTTCTACTCGCCGTCTTCCTGCAGAACAGGCTCGGGAACCAAGTCCTCCTGATCTGAAATGGTTAAGTAAGGAATGAGCTACACTAGCCCAGTAAAGACATCACACTATCTCACTGTCACAAAAGTAAAGGTTGGTAGAAAACAAAAACGACCAATGGAGCATAATTTATAACAAACTCATTTATCAATAATAAAAACTTTTACTGTCCACTTACCTCAGTGAGATTCATGAAAGCAACTTATAAGAAACAATAACATTTGAACATCATAAGATCATGCACACTCTGTAACATAACACATATCATACTTTTGTATTTCAATCATCAGACAACAAATTTCCTCTTTTATCAGCCTACTTGTATCCATTGGGATCCATAGGGGGTCCCCGCTATACCTCTGAACCATTCACATTAATAACTTAATTCCAGGGCCGTCCCCATACCCCGTCTGGTATGGGCGCCAAAACCATAAACCTCAATACCCCGTTCGGTATGAGGGTGAAACGGGCCGTCCCCATACCCCATCCGGTATGGGCGCCAAAATATATTAAGTCTCCATACCCCGTTCGATATGAGAGACCACGTTCCCGGTAGGGTTTCTTATGGACTCGGTCCATCCACCATCTCTCAGGATATCTAGTCAGGCTGTCAACATTATCCATTTATCAATTCACATACCTTTTTTTATTTTTTTTCTTAATCTCAATTATCCAATCAAACATAAATACGTAAACCACTAATGGATATCAAACAAGGCAGTACAACATCGGGTTCACAATAATTCAAACCATAATAAATAAAACTGTGATTCATGCATACGAAACTATAGAATAAACACATCGGGCACCATACTGCATTTAAAACTGTAAAATATATCAAACAACAACTTATCGAAAAACACATCATATTCGGGCTCCATTAGCAATCTTAATTAATTATACATATCTATTAATTCATAAATACCGTTTTATCATTTATTAAGCTTTAATACCGTAATAGAAAATATGGTGAAAGATCCTTACTTGTTTCGGAGTCTGAAATTGGGTTCTCACTGCACCTACGGGCAGTCCTTAGATTTCTTAATTTTTTTTTCTAGAAACTGAAACACACTTCCGGTACCTGCACATGTCCCCAAAAAATCTCAAATCAGACCCAGAGCCCTTTTGGCGATCCGCCTCGAGTTGGCCGTTTTCGGCCGAATTCAGCCAAAACACCCCTAGGGCCCTCGATGGGCCAAAAAATTTTAGAAAACCGAGACTTACCGGCGGCGAAGCTCTCGGGTGCGGCGGCTCTTCCGGCACAAGCTGCGATTTGGTGTTTTGCTCCGGTTAACCTGTAGAGAAAAGGACGGTGGTCACAGTGGTATAAAAATTACATCGAACGGGAACCGGGAATGACCTCATCGGAGGCAAAAACTGAGAAAACCTGCGGTGGTGCCGCTGGACTGTGACGGTATTTTTCGGCCAATTGGCCAGTAGTTTAGCTCCGATTTTACCACAGGGAGGTTCAGCATCGAAAAACGAGCCAATGAGAGAAATTTTACCTCGTTTAGCTGTCAGAAAATCCTTCAGTGCGGTGGCAGGTGGCGGCGACCAGTTCCTCCGGTGGCTGGGTCGTCTTCTCCGGCGAGGGTTCTGACTGCTAGGGTTTGGGGTTAGGTGTGGATGCGATTATTTATAACATTCCCTTTTTAATCTAAGCTGTCCATCATGATTTATCTGGGCTATCCGATCGCGATTAAATTGAAAATAAATCTGGGCCGTCCGTGCGCGCAGGAACGTATCTGAGCCGTCCGATCTTGCGCACGCAGATCACCCACGTGTCTCCGTCTCGCGTGGCTTCTCGCGTCAGCGTCCCTGCCACGCGGGGTCTCCTGGTTGGTCGGGGCTGCTGATGCGGCTGCTGACGTGGCGCTATTTTTTAAAATTGCGTTTTGATCACTGATTTTCAATTTTTTTAAAAAAAATATCCCCATAATCCAAAATTTCACCTATTTTTTTCAAAATCAATTTCAATTAAATTTTAAAAATAATTTTACCCTATTTTATTATTATTATTATTTTTATTTTTATTAAATTAAATTAAAACATTATAAATTAATTATTAAAATTAAACAAAATTTCAATAAAATTAAAATAAAATAAAATAAAAATTTTGGGTGTTACATACAGCTAGAGCAGATGTAGAAAAAAGAAAGCAGTATTTTTATTCAGCAAAGCAGTGCTTTTTTATAGGCAATTACATGACCATAAAATACTAAAAAAAATAACAATTCCATGACTAACAGACTCTTACTTTGACTCAACTACTTAGAAAATCATATGGCTTGAAAAATAGGACAAATCAAAACATAATACAATAAAAAGTAGTTAATAAAGTAAAAATATATAACAGTTAAAACAACATCCCTTGCAGTAGTACGATTGACAAATAAACAATTTTACAATCAACGATTTACGACCAAAAAAAAAATTTGTTCTGCCATGCCGAATTATGTGAGAATATTGAACTGAAAATAAAAAGAAATTGACAAAAATTTGAGATTAATCAAACAAAATGAATTCCTGAAGTAAAGTAGAAAAGTAATTTATATTTTTCAACAATAGTTATTTATATACATAATTAATTTAGGACTATTTATAAATGTAGCCCCAAATTTCTAGTATTTACAAATAAATTCCCAACTATTATTCTAGTAATTTCATCAGATTGTTGATTGCTTTGTAAAGCCTCTTACTTCTTCTCCATTCAAGGCTGTTATACTCAAGTTGGGTATTCAAAATTTGTACTTCAACTTAAGAGGGGGCTATTGAAATATACATAGTATTTCTATAGGCAATTTTTATAATTCTTTATATTTGTTGGGCATTCATGTAATTAGTTAAATATGCTGGGTCATTTATGTAAATAACATAAATTTACCGTGTATAAATACCTCATTTTTCCACAATAAGGTAAGATAATCATTTTCTCAAATTCACAATCTCTCTAGAACCTACATTTTTTTTTTTTTTTAATCAACAGATTGTAAATGAAAATAATTCTATCACAATTCTGATGCCTCTTAAAAATGATGAATGGATGAATATTAATAAGAGTGAAGCTCGAAAATACTATTAAACTAAAACACTAATAACACCATGCCATGATCTCCAAATAACTTATTCGTTAAAAATTTTAATATTAATTACATATTAAAATTCAACATTAAAAAATATCTTTAAACTGAATTAAAATACCTTTTAAAAATGATAAATGAACGAATTTTATTAAAAATAATATTCAAAAATAACTTATTAGTTAAAAATTTTAAACATATTAATATTATTTCAATCTGTTAAACTTTTTAGGAAATTTTAATAACTCATATTACACAATTATAATTTAATAACTCATATATTATTGCAAATAGAACCTCTTGAAATTCTTAAATGGTATACTTTGATAGCTCATGGATTAGCAAATAAAACTCCTTGAAACCCATATCTCAGTTTACTGTGCAAAGACGTGTGATTCCCCTAGACTTCTGGTTCGTCTTTTGATGTATTCTTCCTTAGTTAAATGAATTTTTTTTTTAACTCTCTCACACAGATAGTTTCTCTCATCCGCAACAATTGTAATTAATTAAACTCGACTGCAAATTTTATATAAAACAAGCTTTAACATACCTCAATTGTTAATTCCCTTTTAAATTATATACAAAACAAAAGTAAAAGGGGCACTAAAGAAAACAATTCAGACATATAAACTAAGTTACCAAACACATACTAATTTTAATAGTAATACTCTCATATCGTAAAAACACACTGCACCTGCCTACTTTTAAGCTAATATTGTATAAATTTGAATTTGGTTTAAGAAGTTTAAGAGTTGTGAAGAGGAAAGGACATGTAGTTGGTGACAGCCTTGGATCCCTCAGCAGTTGCATGCTTGCTAAGCTCCCCAGGCAAAACCAGTCTCACCGCTCCTTGAATTTCCTTGGAAGACAGCGTCGCTTTATGACTATATCTCGACAGATTGGCTGCCTCGTCGGCTAATCTCTCAAACATATCGTTCATGAATCCATTGATTATCACCATTGCTTTTGATGATATAGCTAGCTCTGGATGTACTTGCTTCAACACTTTAAATACATACCTCTTGTATCCTTTATAATTACCTTCATCACTTCCTTTCTTCTTCTTCCTCCTCCTCCTTGGTCTCCCTCTTCTTGATGGTCTCTTTTCAACTTTCTCTTCTTTCGTTGTTCCAGCTGGTTCACTACTAGTTATCCCTTCTTGGGTCTGATCTGTTTCTTCTTCCTTTTCTTGTTCCTGCTCATTATCTGCTGCTACTTCCTCAGAAGTGGTAACGGGTTCTTGATCATCAATGGTCTCCTGCTCCTTCTCCGGTGTTTTTACTGGAATGGTTTTTAAACTTGGTGTTTCTTCGACAGGAATCCGAACTGTTTTACGTGATTTTTCTTCGACGGGGATGACTTTGACTGGTGATTTCTGTACAGCGACGTCAGTTATCTCCTGTTCTCGTCCGGAGGATGGAACAACCGAGACTTCCACTTTCTCTATGATTTTCTGGGTGGTTTTCAAAGCCAAAAGCCTCGTTGAACGCTTTGGCGCCATTGATGAATCTGGACTGGATAAGAGAGGTATGAAACGAGCAAGTTCGAGATTAAATTTTGTTACAGGAGATATCCCATTAGTCACTGTGTGGATTAAGTGAAAGAAGGACGCGTGGATTACACATGTCGGGTGACTCTACTGAAGGGAATGCTACGTGGAGTTAAAAAAGTGAAAATGGCAAAGGGAAGTTTCCAGTTCTCATAGTTAAGTTTTGAATTCATTCGGGTTCTCTGGTATGCTCTTCTTCTTTTTTTTTTGTTTTTTTTTTCAGTTTTGTCGTTTTCTAGATCTTTGATAATAAAATCATCGACGTATATACTGATTAAATATATGATAACATTTTCTTTTTAATCTTTTTCTCGGTGAACTTTTATATAATTATATATATATATATATATATATATGAATATCGGTGCATCTCTTGTTACATTTTGAGTTATGTACTAAATTTGTCACCCGGCCTAATATTAAGATTTTATATATCTGATAAATTTTCTTAATTTTCTAATTCTTGTTAAAAGTTTATTCTAACATTTTTGATGTAAAACACTCTCTAATGTAATTTTCACTCTCTTTAATGTCTGAAAAAGTTCGACTTCCACTTACTTCTCAAATTCTTCTTCCTCCTCGGTTGCCTCCTGAAATGACGACGTTTTGGGAGGCAGTTTAAGGAGGTTCCTCAAAACGCCAACGTTTTGGGGAATATCCTTTAGAGTACAGGTGGGCCGAGGAAGGGGAAAAGAAGGAGAAGAAAAGAAGAAAGGAAACAGAGAAGGGTGAGGAGGGAGAAAAAGGAAATAACAAGAAATAAAAACAAAATAAATTAAATTAAAAAATATTTATATATTTTATAAATACTCATATATGTATTACATACAAATTTATAAAAGAAAATATTTATAGGTTTGGTTAAGTTCACTTGAAGTCAAACTCTTGGATTTGAACTCCCAAGTTGAAATAAAAATATTTCAAAACCCCTCGTTAATTATTATTATTATTATTATTAATAATATAGAAGAAAAAGACGTGGATTATTTGTTGTCTTTTTTATAACGTTGTTATATATTTATGGAAAGTGATTAGAAGACATGATTTGTTTTAATTTGTGGAGATTTACTAAAGAGAGGAAGCTGCCCAACCCAATTATGATCCAACGCTCCAAAACACACTTCAACCTAACATACCCTAAATCTTAGCCATTGCATCACCCACACCTCTGATTATATTTCATCTTACATATAAATTTATACTAAAAAACCCCTTTTATATTAATATGTTTATTGTAATGCTGCTTCTTTAATCCTCTCTCTCTCTCTCTCTCTCATTTGTGGAGCCTCCATTACTGTTCCTATCATCAATGTCGACGGTAATTACAGTACATGATCAGTTCTAGTCTCTCTTCTCTATTTTATTTCATTTATCTCGTGAGATATGCATTAATAAATAAGATTGTTGATACTATATAATTTTTATGGTTGACCGAGTTAATTTGAGATTTTCTCGGTGTCCAAACAGGAAGAAATGCTGGCACCACCTTGGCTAGAATCACTCTTATCTGCTTCCTTCTTCACCGTCTGCCCTACGCACTCTGATACACCCAGAAGCGAGTGCAACATGTTCTGTCTTGATTGTAACAAGGATGCATTTTGCATCTATTGCCGATCTTCCAGACACCAAGATCATTCTGTTATCCAAGTGATTATTCTCTCTCTCTCTCTCTCTCTCTCTCTCTCTCTCTCTCTCTATCAATCTCTTTATCAGATAATCGTGGGTGATGATGATCTGATTTTTTTTTCTGGGGTATGCAGATCAGACGCTCGTCGTACCATGATGTGGTTAGGGTTTCTGAGATTCAAAAGGTGTTGGATATAAGTGGAGTGCAAACTTACGTAATAAACAGTGCTAGAGTTCTTTTCTTGAATGAGAGGCCACAACTCAAGGCTCCAACTGGTAAAGCTGTCTCTCATTTATGTAAAATATGTGGAAGAAGTCTCTTAGATCCCTACCGTTTTTGTTCTTTGGGATGCAAGGTCAGTATTCGATGAAAATATTGATTTAGTATGTTTTCTTTACTCATGATTTGTAATCAGGTTGAGTATTATACATAAGCCAGTTAAGTTAGTAGTGAATTTTGATTGATCAGCTTGAAGGAGTTAAAAGAAATGGGGATGCGAGTCTAATAATCTCGAGTTCGAAGATCGAGCAAGAGACAAGGGGAGGAAGATTAGAATTTGGAATGTCGAGGAGTAGTTTCCCATCGAAAGTAAAGAAAGAAGAAGAAGAAGAAGAAGAAGAAGAAGAAGAAGGAGGATCATATGAAGGAAGCCAAAGAGAAATTGTCCAAGACACCCCTCCTTCTCCTCCTCGCCATACGAATTCGAGGAGAAGAAAAGGAATTCCTCAAAGAGCACCTCTGGGGTCCTAATCAATTCATTTAAATTTGATTGAAGATAAAAACTTTGGCTCAAAAGTTTTGTCCCGTCTCTCCAACTCATTCCTTGCAAGCTACCCACATGGAGAGGTATTTGGAAAAACATAAAGTCCAGATTTTAATTAGGAGTGTGTCAAAACGATTAGGTGTAAGTTAAGTTACTTTTCAGATTTGCCTGACTTATAGCACTAATATTGCTGCTTTAATGCTTAACTTCATGTGCTATATCTAGGTGTAAATGTTTATATATATATATATATATATATATATATATATACACAAATTCTATGTATACAGTACGCCAACAATTCTTTTTATATATATACATATAAAGCAAACAACAGCTCACCTTCGGTTAATTCATAATATTAGATAATATTATTATTTCATTACTTTGAATAAACATAGAAAATCTTATAAATACATATATATATATATATATGTAGAATTTTCTATGAAAATATAATCTCACTCCAGGAAATTACAAGCTTATTTCTTTTATAAACAATAGTAAGAATTTACTTCCGTTACAAAATCTTGGGTTCCCTTTTTTTTAACAAACTTGAGCAAATACACACAGTAAACATTTTGGATACGTGTATATATATATATATATATATATATATATATATATGCACAACTTAACAGACATTTATAGCAAAAATTATTGCTCTGCTTCATAATCTTGATAACTACCTATATGTAATTAATTCATATATTCATCCCATTGATGCATGCATCCATATTAATTCCTTCAAATCCTTTTTTTTATGCTTTATCTCCAACTATATTTTCATGTTAAGAAACTTGGTATGTAAATAATGTCTAATATATGCTTACAGATATGCAATTCCCATTTTATCCATCGAATATTAATTTAAAATCGGTCTAAACTATACCAAAATCAGATGAAAGAAATTTTTTATTCTCGATACTGAACTAAAAATTTTCATTCGGTGCAATTTGGAACGAAGTGGATCAGCATTGACCCAAAAATTTTAATTTTTAACATATTATTATTTATGTATTTTAATTTTTAACGTTAAAAAGTATATATTACTTATGCATTTAATTTTCATATATTGTATATAATATAATATATATTATTTATATATTTAATATTAAGAACATAACAAATATTACCCTAACAGATCTAATCCAGACCGAACTGGCTAGTCTAGTTTTCCAATTTAGAAAGGATAATGCTCACTTCTTTGTACATGCATCAAGTTAATTAGGTCAACTAAGTAAAAATGCATAATTTATTTTTAAGCAAATTTAAGTTTGATACCTCGTAGTTTGAGATTTTTTAATTTAAAATTTTGTAGTTTTTCCTTTCACAATTTATGATTTCGTGGTTTCATTTTTTTTTTTTTTTGTTCAAACTATTAAATTAATCCCTCTAAGAAGTGAGTTATTTATTTTTATTTTTTACTTTTCTAATATTATAAGATAGTGAATTTCATTAACTTTTGAAATATAATGTAGTGAGTTGCTAAAAGACAGAAAAAAATTTGAATTGAAAAATCACAAATCACAAACGATCAAATTGAAATTTACGCTTTATTATTATTATTTTTTCCGCAACTGATGGATCCGATTATCACAGTTGCAAATTTTAAAAATAAAGTTAGAGTATAGTAAATTGATGTAACAGACTAAGGTGTCATTAATATTATTTTTTTAAAAAATTAATATTAACAAAATTTAAAATAATGTTTAATCTATTTATGAAAAGTATTGTCATATTTAAAAGTTAGGCACATACATTAATTTTTAACTCTGAAATTAAGTGAGTTTAGCAATTATATTCTAACTATATATTATGTGTTTACACGTATGTATCTAAACCATTTATTTCGTATATACCAATTGCATTGGACATAGTCGAATAAGAATGTTACATATTAGGCATATAATTAATTGTTGTTGGATGCGTGTGATATTTTATGTAACTTATACACCTACATGCAATTAGTAGTACTTGGTTTGGTTTCTCAAGGGAGCTGTTAGCTTCTCAAGATGAACCAATCTTTCCCATGTGATAATTATATCTTATACATTTTAGTAATGAATACTTTTGTGACGATTTAAATATAAATCTTACTTTTATAACGATTTTTATTCGGTATAATCTCACTCGTAGATATAATTAATTTTTTATTATTAGTGCATACTAATATTTTTCTTTGCGAAGTGTCGACGTAAAACTCATGTCATATTTTAATTGAACTAATACCGTTCTAATTTGTACCAGTTATATGGTTAATTTTTTTTTTCTTTTCTTTTATACATTTTTAGTTCAGATAAAATAGTAGCACATAATTTCTAAATATTTATTAATCTTTTAAAAATTATATTATGAGCACAATACAATGTACCAATCTAGTTAATTTAATACGAAGGTTATTTCAATTAAAATATCAGCACACAGTTGGTAAAACATGGGAAATTTTAACAATAGCATAAAAAATAATTTAATATAAATTTTGTAACAAATGTTGTTTTCTGGTTCAAATGTATTATATTATGGTCTAATTCCTATGTGTTAACTCTTTAATAGAGAAAATTTAGTCATAATTTAAAACTTTGATGTATAATTCAATTCATATACTAAATTCAACACTTGAACCATTACCAGGTTTGCTTGGAACAATTCCAAAATTTTACTTTCCTTGATTTTATTCTGATTTAATCTTAAATTTTAATTATGTACTACATAAAAAATTAATTGTAAGTTAAATATTTGAATTAATATATTCGATTTGATAAATCATTCATTTGTATTTCCATTATCAAAACCCTAAAATACTGAACAAAATTCAACTTCATTATCCTCCATCAATTATTAGCCAAAAATAATTGTAGAGGAAGCAAGAATAAGAAACAAAAATCACATTTCTTGTCATTGTCGATACCAAGACATTAGCATAAACCAAAGAATTTATAAACCACAACTACCATTAAAACAAATCACAACTTTCTCTCTCTTTTTTTTTTTTTTTTTTTTTTTGCAAAGAAAAAAAAAAGAATTCAGAAAAGAGGTTGTTTGGTTGTGAGAAAGAGCTGCTTTTTACTTGCCCTCCGGAATAACAAGAAGCAAAACTCAGCCGTTTCGCTGTTTGCATCTTATCATCAACAGTTCGCCCTCTCTCTCTCTCTCTCTCTCTCTCTCTCACTCACTAGGGATGGCTTCAGGTGAGATCATCTGCAAAATTAGATTGGTCGATGGTGGAACCTGCCCAAATTTTTCCACTACCCACTCCTCACTTCTATTTTTATATTTCGACGGAAAAAAAAAAGAGAGAAAAAGAAAAAGTGG
>NW_019014662.1:854510-867015 GCF_000150535.2 Carica papaya | reverse complement strand
GACATTGATACTCTAACCAACATATAATGCTTTGTAAATGGGTGATATCCCCGGTTTTATGTTATCATGCTAATAGATACTTAATACTTTTTATTTTAAAAAAAAAAAAGTTCCGATGTTGTCTAAATGAGAATGACTTATTATTCAATTTGGATACTTTATATCAAAGGTTGGGAAGAATGATACATGGACTTGAATTTTAATGCACAAGAAGATTTGCACCAAAAAGAATTTGCTTTTTGATTTTTCTTGCCTGCCTTCATTTAAGTCTCTGGTTTAAATGAAATAAAGCACCTGATCATGGATTAAGAAGCAACAGGAAGATCCATGCAGTTTTTTAATCACTTCATTTTCTAACCCGTAATATTATTTATTAGGTATATTTTCTCGATGGGGAATCTATATTAGAGGTTATTCTATCCCACTTCACTGCACTAGGCTTGAGGAAGAGGAGAAAAGTTCTTCAAGTATGTCTTCTTGGGGGAACTCTGATTTCCATCCTGTCGTTTTTAAGGATGTTTGCAGTCAACTTTTTGTGAGCAGAAGGTATATATCTTATATTAAATTTTTGTTTCCAGATGATATTTATCTTTGTGGATCTTCATTGATACATATTGTCAAGATTTCTATTGGGCATATCAGCTGTAATAACTGGTCATGCTAAATTCCACCAGTTGTAGACTTTTAGGCATAACTGGAAGAAGGTTGTCTACCAAACAGCTGCTAGTAAGGGATCAACGATACTATATCTCTACCTTCCCACTGCCATAGAGAACAACAAACAATGATTTGACTCATCTCAGGTCTGTTTGTTATTAGTATGGTTGTGTTTGAGGAAAAGATAAAATATATTACTTCTGAAAACATGGATCATCTCTGTCGTGTCAGAGTTTAGAGTTTAGAAGCATCACTTGTATCTATAATCTGTGGAACAAAGTAGCGTACCAGAAACCATCAACTCCAGCCTTTCTCTCCTTTGCTTTGTGCATCAACCTCGTCTGGAGAATTAATTTGTGTACCAGAAACAATCAACTCAAGCTTCTGACTCACCACCCTGTAGCTTGCATCACTTTTCTTTGTGGATAGAAAGCATCAACTTTGGGTCTCATTTCTATACAAAACAGAGAGAGAGACGCGAATGGACAAGCGCAACATGGTTAATTTTTCTTATTGCAGGAGCAGCACTTGTGGACAGAATGAGGAAGAGGTGCCTGCAGGCAGAGCGATAAAGAGAGAAAGAGGTAATTCGCTCTGCCACCAAAATCTGTTTTTTTAAAAGACAGATGGCAGGACACAAATCTAATAAGGGAATTGTAGAGATTCGTGTTCATAAGACTGGGTATTGATAGAAATCGGGTATTAGAGATCTACCCAATAAGGCTGGATGGACTCAATTACCTTGCTTGGTCATGGTCTTGCTTACTATTCATCTAAGCTCGGGAGCTGCAAAGATATGTTACAGGAAATAAACCAAAACCAGTTAATGTTGACACTCTGACTGACCAATGGTAATCAGGAAACTCACTTGTGATTTCTTGGCTTATCAACTCAATGCAACAAGAAATTTCTCGTGGATATTTGCTCCTTGTTGCTGCCCACAAAATTTAATATCGGCAATGATGCACATATATGTGAGCTGCTAAACAAAGTACATGCCGCCAGACAAGGTGAGATGATTATAGCACAACGTTTTACTAAATTAAGTGGTTTATGACAAGAATCGGACTTTTATTAAGACTTTCAAGCAATATATTAAGTGGATGCATCCAAATTTCAAAGATTAACAAAGAAAGAACATGTTTGTAGAATACAGCCGAACTCAAGTTCAAGTTTTTCATCGAGATCCATTACCATGACTAAGACAGGCCTACTCTTTTGATCCATCTCACTTGTACAGACAAGACAGGATAGCTGTTGAGATGACCCGTGAACGAACAAAAACTATTAACCAAAAAATGTTTGATAAAGATCACCCTATTCGTGACTACTATGGCAAACCACATTATACTAGAGATTGTTATTGGATGCTTAATTACAGGTCTAATTGAGGTTGTAAAGGTAAGGGAAATAACTTCACGCCAACTTATCTAAGACAAATGAACACAAATTTCAATATAAAAAATGTCTCTAATATTGGGATTTTTCTTCTTTGGTGCCCGGTGGTTTATGATATTTGGACTATGGTTTATAGCCCTTTAGGAATTAAGCGGATAATGGCAAGGTCGTTGAGGGAGGAAATATGGGCTTCGGAGGAGTTGTGTAAAAAGAAAAAAAATTGTAAAGTTTATTCCTTCAACAATTTTCTGGGTGATTTGGAAAGAAAGAAATAACAAAACTTTTGAAGATATAAAGGAAGAGATGGCCACAATTAGGAATAGATGGTTATATTGTTTTGGTTTGTTGGTTTTGGATCATGACATTTACGGGTGGAAAGATTTTGAAAATGTCATAGATACTATTATAGATTTGTAAATATCTTGTTAATGGGTGGTACCCTTTTGGTGCCTTTTAATACACTTTTATACTTTTTACTTAAAAATAAATAAACTTTGAAACTACTGTCACAATTTCAATCCCACTCATTTGTAGCAGTTTTCTCAACTTTTCCAAGTTAGATATATCATTTCATGACAATCTAGAAAAACAAAATGATGCATGGATTATAGATTCAGGAGCTTCTAACTACGAAAGGTTCTTTAGATAATTTTGAAAACTATACATAATGTTCAGGTGATGAGAAACTTCATATTGCAGATGGGTGTTTATCATCCATTACTAGTAAAGGTTTCATTACTTGTACTGCCATTATATTGTTCAAGTCCTGCATATTCTTCATTTTCCTAATAGCCTATTGTCTACAAGTGCCATCATAAATACCTTAGCTATAAAGCTGAATACTACCTTATTGTGTTTTTCATGAATTAAGGATAAGGAAAACTGTTGCCTTTTGTAAACTGCAAGAAAAACTGTGTTGGTGACAAATAGCGATTCCTTGATTTCTTCTAGTACTCGAGCTATGTTGGAGAACTAGTATCCAGTAATCAACAAGTTACCCAATTGCAAGGAGATTAGATCGCGCATGATTTGCAATTCTAGAATCATTTATCTTAGTGTGATAAAAAATTAGAATTTAGAGTTGTTAACCTATGATACGTGTGAGTTTGGAAAACACACGAGAACCTCTTATTCTATGATTAATTATGTTTCTTTTCTGACAATTTTCTCTGATGAGCGGGATTCTATGGAAACTGTCATTATTTGGCTATATATGGTTCCCTTTTATTGAGTTATTATTTGACTATAGATGGTTTATCTTTTTTACTAACTCTTGCATGAGAATATTTTAGTTTATCTGTTGCATGCGGAAAACGATTCTTTTCATATTTTAAGTCCTTGCATAAAATGATTTGTATACAGTTTAATGCAAAAGTTGAAATCTTTTGCTTTGACTATGACAGAATGTTTGGTGGTATCTTCCATAAGTATCTTGGCCTCCAAGGTATTGATTGGATAGTTAAGAGAAAGAGTAGGCACTTACTTGTAATTGCTAGATCCCCCATGTTCTCTATGGATGTCCCAACACCTTACTAGGGGATGCAGTTTTAAAAGTAGTTTGTCTTGTCAATTGTATGCCATTGCAAACTTTTGGTTTTAAAGTTCCTTAGAAGTTTTGTTACAAAACAACTCCTATATCGTCCCTCTTAAGGTCTATATATCTATTTTATTAGTAATAGGAATATGGGAAAGAAGCTCAATTTTGGTTGGTCACAAAGGGATTCACCCAAATTAGGTTGAACTGTCAAGCATCATGCGATATTTGCCAGTTGCAAAGATGAATATCATAAGGATCTTTTTATTGAGTGCAACTAATCGTGACTAAGACTTGTAGTAGTTTGATGTCAAATATATATTTTTGTACGAAGATTTAGAGAAGTTGAAATTGGAGATTCCCCAAGATTCAATATTGAATAGAGTAAGGAACGCACTCTACGGATTGAAGCAATCGCAGAGAGCATGGTTTGTCAGGTTTCACCAGAACAATGCTGATCACACCCTATTCATCAAATATCGTAAGGGTAAGATTACTATATACATTGTCTATACAATATAGTAATGATAGCGGGTGATACAGAGGAAATGGCAAAGTCAAAACGGTCTCTAGCTCGACAACTTGAAATCAAAGATCTAGACAAAGTACGATATTTTCTATGTATCAAGATAGCCAAATCAGGAGGTGGTTTCTTTATCTGTCAACTCAAATGCTTTCTGGATCTTTTGGGAGAAACTAATAAGTTAGATTGTAACCTACTGACTCTCCCATTAAAACCAATCACGGGTGAGAGGTTATGGTGGTAAGCACATTGAAGTTGAGAAGTGTGAAGGACTATTGGAGACTAATCTACCTAGCTCGAAGTAGACTTGATATGGCTTATGTTTTAAATACAATTAGCTAGTACATGCATGAACCCTGAGAACCACACCTAAATTTAGTTTATTGAATTCTGATATATCTGAAATATGTTTAATGGAATATGCTCGCTCTTTTCCATGCATAATCACCTCAAGATAGAAGGTATACCAGTGCAGATTATTGGGTCTCCTGATAGGAGATCTACATTGAATTGTTGCACATTCTAGGAGTAAATGCAGTGAGCAGTGAGCAGATCTAGTGCAAAGGCTGAATAAAAATCAATAGCACAAGATGATGCAAAACCTATAAAAGAAAATAAATATTTTGTAAGGTCTTAGATTAAAGGCAATATGGAGATCTAATATCCTTTTCTATTAGAGTTCTAGTTTTAATATGACATTTAATTAATAGCTATTTTTTATTTAGTAGAATTCCTACATAGATTTCTATCTTGGTTATACTTTTAGTGCCTAGCATTTTTATTTAGTGGGATTCCTATATGACATATTTTATTTGGTTGTATTTTCGTGTCTATAAATAGGGTATTTCGGTTTAGTTATTAGACATATTATTCATTTGATTATTATTCAAACATTAAGTTATTGATTTGATAAATGAGGTATGGGATCACTAATCTTGGTTCCTAATAAATTTTCTCAAAAATTAATGTTCAAATTCTCTTTATCCTAAATTACCATGTTTGTGTGAGGTACTTTGGTTGCAGAAATTACTACGTGAACTAAGGATGTTAGATAAAACAGGTCTAACACTATACGGTAACAAAGCAGCAATAAGTATAGTACATAATCCCATTTAGCATGATAGGGGTAAACACGTGGAGATTGATAGATATTTAATGGAGGAAACGTAAATAGTAGTATCTTAAACATGTAGTATATGAGTTCTGGAGACCAGTTAGCTGATCTCTTCACTGAAGATGTTGGCAATAAACAATTTCATGGACTAGTTTGTAAGATAGGCATGTGAGACACCTCGGCACCATCCTAAGGGGGAAGTTTATGGGAATTTTGACTATGTACCATTAAACTCATTACATACTGCCATAAGATATAAATTTTACTTTCTTTATTTTACCTTTTACATTAAGAAGTAAATTCATTGACTAATTACCTTTGTTTTTGTTACTATTTAGGTACTTCTATCTATAGGTACTAGTATATATATGGTTTTAAAGAACAATACAAACGTTGACCATTCCGGTAACTGTTGCTAAAAGATTGGAGACTATTTAATGTCGTTTCTTATGGGGCGATAGAGGGGATAGAAAAAAGTTTCATCTTGTCAAATGGGACGAAAATAAAAGAAGCCTACTATGCTGGTGGTTTGGGCATTCGATCGGTGGTTGAAATTAATAAAGCTTACAAGGCAAGTGGTTTTGAAGATTCTTGAGAGAGGATGGTAAGATGTGGAAGAGGGTGATTTTGGGCCAGGTGGCAGACCTGTGCACTTATGGGTTGGGGGAGGGTGGATAGAAAAGGGCACGGCTTAGGTCTGTTGAGAAATATCGAGATGGGCTGGTCTGGTTTTGTGGAGAACCTGAATTGGAAAGTGAGTAGGGGTAATGAAACTAGATTTTGGCACGATCAGTGGTTGGAGGGGGGGTGTCTCAAAGTCCATTTTCCCAGAATCTATGCAATTGCACAATCCAAAAATATGTTGGTGGAAGAGGCTTATGTGAGGGATAATGACAGATGTATCTGGTCCGTTAATGTTTGTAGAAATTTGAACGATTGGGAAGTGCAGTATGTAAACCTGTTGAAGAACATATCTGATTTTCAAATCTGCATTGATCCGGATCAGGTGCTATGGAGGGGGTGCAAAAATGGTGAGTTTTTGGTGAGCTCTTATTATTACAAGCTGATGGTTCATACAAAGTGTAGTTCTTCCAGATTTCCCAGTACCTTAATTTGAGAAAACTCTGCGCCCCCAAGGATGGCTTTCTTTGCATGAGAGGCCTGTAGGGAAAGCATTTTAACTCTGGACAAATTGAAGGTCAGGGGATGTACTTTGGTGAATGGCTATTTTATGAACTCTGGAGCTTGGTGTATGGCTTGGTAGGAATCTGCTGGGTACAGGCTGGTTCGATTGAGGAGGAGATTTGGGCCTGGGGTGGGGCAGGGCTGAAAACTGAAATTGCAAGACTCATTCCCTTATCTGTTTTTTAGGTTATTTTGAAGGAAAGAAATTTATGAATGTTTGAGGGGATTGTGAATAGTACTAGTAAACTAAGAGAGATGGTTTAACTACTTTGGTTGTCTTTGGGGCATGATATCATTAAGGTTGAGGATTTTGGGGATGTCATTGACTCACTAACAAATTTGTAAATTTTTTTGTGAAGGGGTGGTACCCTATCTTCTTTGGTACCTTGCTAATACAAATATTATATTTTTTCTTTAAAAAAAATACAAATGTACATAAAATATCTTCCTCTCTAATTCCACTATCAGTTTCAACACTTATACTCAGAAGTTATATAATATGGGGTGGTTTGCAAGAACTTAAAACTGAGCTTAATAGTACAACTAACACTTCTTTTGTGATAGAAGATAGGAAGATTAAATTCCTCTCTAACTATTATTGGCAATTAAAGAAACATTGGCTTCCACATCTGCTGATCATGTCAAGCACCTGCCTCCTTATGACAAATTTGTTTTGCCCCATCCTCCTACTGAGACGAGATTCTTCTCATGCTCCTGTCAAAGTTCTTCCAATCTGTGATGATTGCGTCAAAACATTTATTAGGATTTTATTTTGCCTTGTTGGCTAATAAGTCTATGTAACTTACCAATTTGGTCAATTCTGTTCTTTCAGTGACATTATCACAAGTCTCAATTTTATTGAAGATTTTAGGACGCATATCTGACTCTTTCCAGCCTTCATGTCTCTTCACTTCAAAACTCGAGCTTGAGTTTTTACCAAGTTGAGTAAAATGATGGAAAGCCCCAATTTGAAATAAATTTTCCATTAAGAGGCTTTTGTGATTATTATTATTATTATTATTATTTAGCATGTTGAATTTATTTAGCCTATTTAGGTAGATTTTAAGTAATAGAAACTTAGGTTATTAAGTTAGATTTTAAGTTATAGAAACTTTTGATTTCATCTTTTATTATTTCAATGTTTTCTTTATTAGTTTTAACCAATGCCTATAAATAGGCTAATAATTATCAATAGAAAGAATAATAAAATGACATAATTAAGATTATTTAAAAAAATTGACTGTAATTGAGAATTCTTTTGCTAAAGCTTTATTCCTTGTTACTTCTCTGTGCTCAATTTTCTTGTTATTATATTGAAGTATGTTATTCAGTCTACTTCGTTCTATATTTCTTCAGTTCGATCTCTAATTTTTTCTTCTATTTCTATTCTTCTGCTCATCACTTGATTTCCTTTTCCTAAATCATCCTCGGCACAAATTAGTTCTATCCTGCCTGTCTTAGATCAGGGGTCCTAGGGGCAGAAAAGGGGACCCAACTGACGCATCTTCAATCTCCATAAGAAAATGTTGATAGACCTTCCTTTTATCATCTTGCTTAGTGGAACCTTGCTTACTGGACCCTCGCTGACTGGAAATCTTGCAGGTGACTTTTCTGACGAGCCGTCGGTACTGATTTGTCTTATCAATATATAAATGGTTGGAGTAATAGATTTCTTATACCAAATGAGGTTTATAACTTTGTGATATTTTTCCTCTTCCGAATATTTCTTTTATTTTACAGAATTCAGAAATACACTGTAAGAAACCGATGTAAAATGCTCAGGGTAAACTAAGGACCAACCAGTAAGAGTGGTATAGGAAGATGGTAAGGGTGAGAAGAATGGGTAAAGAAAAATAGAAAGAATTAAGAAGATTAAAGGTACAAAGATAAAGATAATGGAAGTAGAGCTTTTCTTGCCTCGTGGAGGACTGGAGATAAGTTTAAAATGCAGCTATCTGAGTCTGTGAATCTATAGAGAAATGAAAGAGAAAAAAGGTTCAGACACTGCCACCCAAAGTCCTAGAACGATTACTAACAAAGTGGTATCTATTTCTAAAGGGTATTTTCTCCCAGATCAAGATCTCCAAAATGTGCCAGGATGAAGCAAGTTAAAGTTGGAGCACCATGAATATGTCGCATATCTTATTGGATAGTCACTAATGTAGTTAGAAGTTTACATTGAACATAAAATATCAAATTTAGAAGTAAAAGGTTTTTCCAGGATGCATAGTGAAAAAATAACCAAACTGAAGTAGTAGCTCTTATCAATTATGTCATCGAATTGATAATTAGAAGTTCCAACCAATTTTTGTGCCTGATTTCTGAGGTTCTCCTTACAGGTTTCATTTGCGAGCTCTATGGGATTCTCATCGTGCCCCTTGTCTCAAGTACATTTGGACAAACGAGAGGCCTACATTCTCACATCTGAATACCAGTGCTGGTGATTGAGGATGACAATTTGCTGATCTAAATTGTCAGAGCGTGTGGGATGCTGGATGCAGGAGCTATGGAATGAAGCCAGATTGATTATCACCAAGCCATGTAATTAGGTTGGCCTCAGTTCTTTGAATGAAGTTTTGATGATGTTCTTTCTGGTTCCAGGCGGAAATCCAAGATGTATGTTTCTCAGGTCCTATCCGGTTGTCTTGCTATGCATTTTGGTTTTTTGATTTTCTTCGTTTAATCTTGTCAAGTAGTTCTATATTGCCCTTTTATATATATATATATATATATGTGCAGAAAAATCTACTTTGTATATTTATAAGAGAACGTAACAATTAGCCCTGTAACTTGGGCCTTTTAACAGTTAGGCCATGCTTGTAACAGCACCTGCTTTTAAAAAAATCTTTTATTTTTTGGTAGAAAGTAAATTTGATTTAATTTTTATTAACATTAAAGTATGTAAGATACATAAAGATAATTTATGGTTTACTATATAAAATTATATTTCTATTATTTAGTATTTTTGTACTCACATTTTTCTCATATTTTTGTACTCATTATTTTTAAAAAGCACTATTTATAACCCAATATATATATATATATATATATGAGAATTCTCTGCTAACTAAAAATAAGAGTTTGTATGTTATGGTACGGGCAGCCATGTGCAATTTTCTTTTGAGCTCTAAAATAATTATGTTATCAAAGGAATTATTTCAAGTTTCTACCTTTCCCTCTCTGCTTCTTGATTTTAGTTTTACATCATCTTACAATTTCAGTAATATTTAATTCTAATATTATGAACTTTTTAAATTTTGTAAGTTATGAATGTATTAATGTCTCTTTTGTCCTTATAACCTCTTCCTTTGTAATTTATTTTTACATTTGATTTATACTCTTGTACGAGGAAGTTGTGATGTTTGAAGAAATTTTTTTTTTTTTTTGTCTATGCTCTTGTGCTTTTCGTTTATTTGTTTTGTTTTTTTTCTATCATATAATAAGATACATATGTCCTTATTAATTCATCAACGTGGCCTATCTATATATTTAGTTTTAGTATATGCATTAACAGTATGGTAATATGTCTTTATTATCAATTTGCAACTTGGTATTTACGAATTTTCTTGTTCAAATGATTTGATTAGAGCACATTACCGGATTATACGAGCAAGAAAATTTATCAGCATAACATTGGTGAACTCACACATATTAATGATTATTATACCACATTTGAAATAACTCTTGAATGTTCTATAACTCATGTTTATACATAAATATTTTAGTTGAACTAGTAAACTAAATGCTTGGAACTAATAGTCAAATAATGACCTACTAGAAGAAAACTCCATATATGTTACTTAAAATGTTGTAACTTATATGCATAAAGGCCCACAAGTTATCCAATTCTTTCATTTACAATTTGCTTATGTTATAGAGTCAACTACTTCTAATATTATAATACTTTGGCGTACAATATATATTCTCGGTGTTCAACCACAATACACCAAAATAAGTTCTTAAAGAAAATATTAATAATATATGTTACATATAAATATCCATAGAGCTAGAATTATTTTGATTAAATAGTGTTTTTTGTGCCTAATGTATAAAAGAATTGCATTAAATTGCAAAAGAAACCTTTATATAATTTGGGTATATGTATAAAAGAATTCTATTAAAATTTTTGTTTTATTGAGTTTTCTAGAGAAGTTTTAATTAGACAAATTTTCTTTTTTAAAATGTACATCAAGGAGAGTATTATTGACTTTTCAAATGCCTTTTCCCTCTTCATAACCTCTTGATTTTATAATTTATTTTCACATTGAACTTATAATAAGACACTTTTAGAAAAAGATAATGGATTTGAAGTAATACTTCCTGTCTATTTTTTGTGCTCTTTCCTTTTTTTTTTTTTCAATTATATTGTCCTAAAAACCTTTGACGAAATGGTGATGAATTTGACAAAAGGGAGCCCCATTATATATATATATATATTTTTTTTTTGCTTGTCTTTCTTATTCTTTTGTATTTTTTATTATACTACTGTCATATTTTTAAAGTTTATAATTTTTTATTATTTTTCAAAAAACTATTGTCTTTTTTTTTTATTTCCTTTGAATTTTATAGTAGATTAGTTTTCATTTAAATTTCAACTTTATAGAATATGATAAATATATATATATATAAGATAAAAGTTTTGAATCATAGCATTTTAATTCTTAGTTAATTAAAATTAAATGCTTGTTGATTCTTATATTGAAAAATAAAAATATAGATTAATTCAATTGTACATCAAAAATATAAATTTATAATTTTATCAAATAATTAAGATTTTGTTTCTCACAATATTTTCAAAACATGGGTTTAGATACTTTTTAGTTCAAAGATTTGTGCCAAACATAATGTCATTGGTACGCCAAAAAGTCTAACATAATCATGTATGTATTAGTTAGCACTAGTGGACACAAGGCTACCACCATATGTCAAAGAACACATACATTTGGCTTTGGAATAATGTAGTGTCCATATACACATAACCCCATGGTATTTACACCTAACGACATATAACAAACTTATGACATCCCACACTTAGGGAATCATAATAAACTATGTTCATAAAATTGGGTCAAAGACAACGACTGAAAGTTAATTATTATATGAATTATTATACAATATAAAAGATCAATAATTTCTTATAAATAAATAATATAAAATTAAAACATTCCCCTTAGTTTTTTTTTTATATATCATTAATTATTGTTATTATTATTATTTTTTAATTTTTTTACACAGTAATTAGAATGATGTTTAAAAAAAAAAAGCTCACTGTCATCTATTTTTTCATTTTAAAAGATTATCATATAGTCAAATAGAAGGCTTTTTTCACCAGGTGAATCTCCAATGCAAAATTAACTTGGCCATTTAGTAATATGTATATATATATTTATTTATTTAATTTTTTACATTATTTTCAATATTTCAAGGGTACCAGTATCAATGGCATGCACAAAGGGTTGAGACTATTAGGTTTAGAAAAAGTGAATTATATTAACTTGTATTTGTGAGGGAATTTTGCCCATATGTATATAGTGTAGAGATAAGGATGAGAGAATTTGCGAAGAGGAGATGTGCTTCAGGAGCTAAAATTAAGGAGGGAAGAGCCATCTCTTAACACCTCTCCCACCCCACCTCCTGCAACACTCAATGTCGTTTGAGGGAGGAGACTGAGTTTTTGTTTGAGATAGAGAGATTGAGCCATAAGCCATGACTTGGTAAAGATGTCATCAATTTGATCTCTAGTAGAGATGGAGCGAACACGAAGTGGGCCAGCAGTGACTCATTCACGTACAAAGTGGTAGTTAATCACGATATGTTTTCTGCGGGCATAAAAAACGAGGTTAGAGGAAAGGTATATGGCTCCGATATTATCACACTAGAGAATCAAGAGACTTGAGCATGGAATGCCAAGTTCATAATATAACCTTGAAGCCATATCAGTTTTGAGGTGCCCTTTGTTAATCCTTTATATTCACTTTCAATTGAGGATCGAGCAACAATTGATTGTTTTTTTGAGACCCAAAAGATGAGATTATGTCCCACGTAGATAGCACAGCCATTAGTGGAGCAACGATCATCTTGGCAACCACCCTAA
>NW_019014662.1:841570-854469 GCF_000150535.2 Carica papaya | reverse complement strand
CAAGAATATCAAAGAGATATTATTGTTGATTTAAGAAGAGTCCATTTTGTGTATGAGTGACTTTAACACTAAGGAAATAGGAGACTATGCCAAGGTCTTTGTGTAACAACTCGTAGTTTCATTCGAAGTTCTAATCGCGTCACAAATAAGCAATAACAAGTAATTTAAGAAAAACATCTCGCATATCAAATATTTAAAAATTGAAAAGTACATCCCTTACATGAGTTAGTCTCAAAATGCCTAATATTAGTGAGGTGTATCTAAGTCCTAAAAATAAAAACCTACTGCAATAAATAAATAACCTTGAGTATAGTTTGAATTAAGGTAAAATGGAAAAAAAAAAGGTCTCCTAACAAAGCTCTCACTACTTGGGAGCAGGGTCCAGAACGTCTAAATATAAAAAATTTAAGTAATGAATTGGGTGAGCAACACTAACTTAATAAGAATTCAAAAGTCAAACAACAAAACAACTTAGCAACGTATTATAGAAAATAGTAAAATACTGATGGAATATATATTTTAATAAAATTCATTTGATTATTTGAAAACATCACCTACCATTCTCATTCACGATACCATCAAGAAACATCACGTACTTGCACGAACAATTTGCATTCTCATGCATACACACTGTTATATCATATCAAATATACAATCAAATATAATTTATGAATCAAATTAATTCACCTTTCTCATCATATCTTTAGTTTTCATCACGTAATGTCTCTTTAACCAATACCATTTAACATATTAAAGGATCCCTGTTACTTGTGGATACTCAAACATTTTTGAAATCAATGATAAATCATTAGTCGTACTCGTACCCCAACTTGTATGAGCACCGTAATTATTGGTCACCTCACACCCCAACCCATGTGGGCATCACAAACATCAACTTTTCTTATACCCCAACTCGTATGAGTGTCATAACCAATCGATCACCCCATGCCCCAACCCGTATGGGCGCTGCTGTTTCTGTATCCATAATAGGGTTTGCCCCGCATCACCAAAACATGAATATCATATAAACCAAGCATAATTTTCCAAACATTGCATTTGTAGTATTAAATTTCACTGATTTCAAATAATTCAATTTAGTCCCTTTACATCTTCATTTTTCTGGTAACATTGAGTTTATTATTCTATTACTATATTTGTTATTATGATACTGGTATTTTTCCATGCGTCAACATTGAAGCTTAACATAATAAACTAATGGACACACTTACACACATGCACCCAACATATGTAAAAAAATAGTATACATCAATGGACGCATCAACATACATAAGAACTATTATACATCAACATACACACATTGGAACTCATTAAGTACATCAATAAATCACAGCACATAGTCTGAAATTAAACATCACGAGATAAATCACACAAAAGAAATCATATGAAATGGAATCACAAAACATAATCAAAAGGCTTCATCAACACTTGTTTTTTATTATTTATTTTTAAAAAAATAATAAAAAAATAGATTTTCTGTTTGAACCTCTATAAATGGTTACAAGAATGGGTTCAGAGGCTTAAAACGTCGTTGTCTTTGATTGTTGGTCACAATTTAGCTTTCTGTTTTCTGAGCTTTTTGTCTTTTCATAACTTTGACATGAAAACTACTTTTAAACGCAAATAATAGAGAAAAATAATAAAGAGATGAGGAGAGACGACTTATCATAATCGTGTTTTGGCTCTTAGCCACCAGTGTGGCGAGTTTCGCCTTCAAGTTTGGCTTTTTGGCTAGAAATTAACGTTAGTGCTAGAGAAGAATGGTGGGAGAGGAACGGTTGAGGAAAAAGGGAAAAAAATTGTTTACCTGGAGTCAATTTAGGGTTCAGCACAGCGGTGCCATCGTGCTTCGCTGTTTGCTACCTCATCTAATGTCCAACTCCTTCTCTGATCTCCCCCTGTCAGCTAGGGTTTTTGGAGCCAACAAGGGTGAGGCTTAAATACCTCTCAATTGATCCGAACTGTCCATCTTCGTTGACGTGGTGAAAGGAGAGTCGTTAGATCGTGAGCACACGAATTGCCAGCGTATCATCCACATCACGTCACCTATTGGTGTGGTATCTATGCGAGAGGATTCTACTGGTCATGCAGTTAAGTCAATTGTCCTACGTGACCCATTTTTCTAAAATCACGTAAGGTCTCCTGGTCACCTAAAATTCTTTCCATTGGGTCTCTTTTTATTTTAAAAAAGGGCCCTAAACTTAATATTTTATTTTGGAAAGGGTCCAATTAATTAATTTCCATTATTTTCACACCTTTTTATGAATTTTGGATCTTAATTTAACACCTTTCACACACTTTTTTTAAATTTAAAAAAATAAAACAAATGAGAGCTCAATCTTTATTACGCAGTGAATTTAACGGTTTGAAGTCCGGATATACACTTGACTGAAATTCTGTGAAGTGAAGAAATAATGTGTTGAACAATATGTGGAGAATAACTAGTGATAATGAAATCATCCACATAGACTAAGAGAAAGGTAGTAGAAATATCATGCCTGTAGATGAATAAAGAGGTGTCAATTTTGGAATCATGGAATCCCAGGGAGAGGAGAAAGGAATGAAACCTCTCAAACCAGGCTTGGGGGCCTATTTAAGACCATAAAGAGACCAAACAAGCTTACAAACATGACTCAATTTAGAGGGATCAACAAATCCCCTAAGTTGGTCCATATATATCCATTTTTAGGAATCCCTGTAGGGATGCATTGGAGATATCAAGTTGTTGTAAAAGCTAGCCTTGAGTAGTTGTATAGACAGAAATGGTGCAAATAGTGGTTGTTTTGATCACTGGACTGTAAGTCTCTTGGAAGTCGATACGAGATTGTTGGTGATATCCTTTGACAACAAAATGTGCTTTGTATATGTCAATTGAGTCATCTGTTTTTTTTTTAATTTTGTAAACCCACTTACTGCCAATGATATTAGTTGTAGGAGGCTTGGGAACTAAGGTAAAGGTATTTGTACATTGGAGAGCAATAATTTCCTCATGCATGACCTATTGCCATTAAAGGAATGACTTAGCTTGGGAATACATGTGGGGTTTAGTTTAAAGGTACTCAATTTTATTTGTGTATTTGGATGCTAGAAATGAGAAGCATTTTGCTAGTAAGGTGGGACGTAAGATCATGAGATGGGTTCAGGTAGGCTGAGATGGTTGGTTACGAATCAGGTGGGAGTTAGGAATTAGATAAGTCTACAGAGGAGTTTAAATGATGAAGATGAGGTGATAAGGGATGATCATATAGTTAGCTAGGGGAGGGTAGAGAGACTTCATGAAGATGAGGGATATATGAATTTTGTTAGGAGATATTTGAATTTTGAATGAGATGATAAAACGTAGTGTTTAAAGGAGTAGATTTTATTGAAGGTAGCAGATGAGGATGTGCGACCAGATTTAGTTGGGATTGAATGGATGAGTTCCAAATATCAAGCCACGGGAAAAGAGGAGATAGAGGCATGATTGGTAGAGAGTCCTTATGTGAATAAAAGAGAAAATTATTGTCATCAAAGATGACATGTCGAGCGATGTAAATTCGACCAGAATCCTTTTCCAAGTATAGGTCTCCAAGATGATTTGGTGAAGCACCCAAATGAACATATTGCTGGCTTCAGAAGGAAAATTTATAGCGATTGTAAGATCTTAGTAAGGGAAAGATTGTTGAACCAAAGATGTGTAGGTTTTGAAAATCAAATTGTTTATGAAATAACTTGGTGTATGGGCTGCTGTCATTCAAGATTTTTGTTGGTAGTAGATTAATAGTGTATGCAACTATTTGAAATGCATAAGGCCAACATCAAAAGGGAACACAACTTTGAGTTAAAAGTGTGAGACTTATGTCTACAATATGCCTTATTTTTCTGTTAGCAATTTCATTCTGCTCATGCGTGTGTGGACAGGCAAGGCGATGGAAGATGTCATGTTAATGAAATGGTGGTGTAGTTTTTGGTATTAACTGCCCCAATCAGACTAAAGAGCTTTGAGTTTTAAATTGAATTATTTTTCAACTAAATATTGCAACTTGAGGAAATAATCACAAATTTCACTCTTATATTTAATGAAATAAATCCAAGTATACCTGGTAATATCATCAATAAAAATGTGGAAGTAATGAAAGCCAAGATTTGATAATGTAAGTGAAGGACCCCAAACATCAAAAAACACTAGCTCTGAAGGAGTTTGATTGTTGTGAGTGACACTTGGAAGACTTTGTTTGAACATTTTTCCCATAATGCACGCAGTGGACTTGAAGGATAAGGAAGAAGGATCCGAAACTAGATTGTTCTGTCAAATTATTTTGGACATAAGTTTGGAATTTGATGCCCCAATTTTTTATGCTAGTCATCAAAGGTCAATCATGCCATGTTTTCTGTCTTCGGAGCTGGCGATGGCATGATATAAAAACCATCCTTAGTTGATCCATGTAATAGGACCTCCTTAGTTGGTTAATCCTTAATAAGAAAAATAGAAAACTAAAATTCAAAATAACTTGTGTTATCAAGATAGAAATCATGAACTAATAATAGATTTCGAGTGAGAGAGGGAACTCTTAAAACATGGTTTAATGATAATGTTTTGTTTGGATGTTAAGTTTGGAGTGACACAAAAGTTTGCACCTAAGTCAACAAGCTAGGGAACTTGTCAGGTATAGTTAGGGTTTGTTGCTATTTAGGGCATAAAGTTCATTTGACCACTAGTGTTTATTCATGGTTCATACCGTCTCTTACTCCTATCTACAATGTGATTATACAGATGATTGAGATGTGGGAAGTGCAAGTTGAGTTTGAATCTTTTATGTGATGTTGGCCATTAAAAGAGTGTGTTGGCTATTGAGTAGGATTTCTTGAGCCAATAAATGGTTATGCAGTTCATTGAATGAGACAGGTTCAAACCTTAGGTTGAGTGCAGTGATTATATTATGATATTGACCCCCTATGTTTTGTAAATGATGGCATTGAACTCAGATGGTGTAATCATTCGACCCACAGATGATAGGTCATTAGTTAGAGATTTTGCCTTTTGAAGATATTAGGAGACTGTGAGATCATGCTTCTTGAATTTTTATAGTTCGATGTTGAGTTGTAATTGACTGTTTTGAGAGATAGAACCAAAGGTACTGGCTAGTGCATTTTAGACCTCATAGGAGGAGGTCATGCCAATGACATAGGGAAAAACCTCTTCGAATGTGGAGGATAGCAACCAACAGAGCAGCATCTGGTCTTTTTGAAACTAGGTTTCGTAGTTGGGGTTAGGGACAATTTTTCGGGCTTATCTAGGATAGTTTTTATTTTTCATGGAGTTGGTGAAGTGTTGTCAACATATCTCATCACTTTTTAGTGGTCTAGAAGGGGTAGGAACTGTGTTTTCCAAGTAAGGTAATTCTTACTTATGAGTTTAACGCATGAGTGGTTTGAGGTAGAGATGATGTTTTTGGGTAGGTGCAGATGTCATTGTTTGTGGCTCTGATACCATGTTAGGTTTGGAAAAAGTGAATTATGTTAACTTGTCTTTGTGATGGGATTATACAGTGTATAGAGAAAGATGACAGAATTTGATATAATCATAAAAGAGAAGAGATATGCTACAAGTCTAGTGGATTACTTATATTAAAATTAAAATTCAACACAAAGCTATTTTAGGGACTTTTTCTCAATATTTAGAAACCTCAAGTTTTAATCTAATGTGTCATATCACCTTTTCCTCCTTTATTTTTTTTAACTTTTAGTTTATATTTTATTTATCTATATAGATAGAATCATTATTGCAAAATTGAATTATCATTTATTTTGTCTACTTCACTTATTTTAATAAATTAAGTTCCTTAATTGCATTTTTTTACAATCATTATAATTTCTAATACATTTTTACTTAACTTCTCATCCACCATAACATGTTTTTTATTCTTTGAACATTTATTTTAAATTTTATTAAAATACTCTTAATTAAGTTAGTCTCGAGTCTACTATTTGACAGTTTTGGTTAAAGAGATTTTTTAGATATTAATATTTAAATATTTTTAAAACATAGATTAAATTATAGTGTTGTAATGTGAGTAAACATGACATAAGCCATGAGAAAATTTAAATTTATAAAAGTATGTGTCTTAGTAGACTCAGAAATCATAGAGGTAAAATTTATGTAAACGTAATGTAATTAAGTGTAATATTTGCAATTTTAATAAATATCTTAATCTTGTTTTTCTTAGGTAATAAATACCTAAGGTTATTTCAGCTTTTCCATTTTTTAAGTTCAATCTCAATATTTTACATTTTTTTAGAATGATACTAAAAAGAAAGTTTCATTTATTTGATGGGCTAGAATTTTTTTTAAAATGTAGAAAACTAAAATTATTTAATTAATATTTTTAGATTGTCTATTTCGAGATAACACACTTTCATTGAAGAGACAATACATAAAGATAAATCTCAATGGATAGAGATTACATGGGAGAGAGATCACTGGAGGGTTTTCGTGTTTGAAAGGAGAACAATCTGTAAACATTAAATTTACCATTATATTGCATTAATATGCTATGACTGACCACATCACTTAAAAATTATGCACAAGTAAATATGTCAAAAAACTCTTGTAGTATTAGAAAAATTCAAATCACATTATTTTCTAAATCAAATATAACTTTACTTTTAAGTTTTATTCCAATATATTCTCATTCTTAATGACTGTTAACTTCGTGAATAAGATGCATGGAAATCCAACAAAACTGAATGAAATTGAAGAAATCAATGAAATTACATAAAAAAAAACAAAAACAAAAACAAAAAGAGGAAAACTCGAGAAAGATAGAAACTTAAAGTAGAGAACCCAAAGTCTGCAATTGGAAAATTGAGTGAATTCATTTACTAATGAGCATTAATGGGGATTTATATAAGAGAATTAAATCATAGCTATTTACAATTCTGACCCCAAGTTTGTAAAATTACAAATGTACCCTCAAAAACTATTTACTCTAATAGTCCCCCTCAAGCTGGAGTATATAGATTCTGGATACCAAGATTGATTATGAGAGTCTGAAAATGAACAATAAAGAGAGCCTTTGTAAAACAATCAGCAAACTGATGAGAAGAAGAGACTGGTAGCAGTCAAATAAGTCCTTCAGAAACTTTCTGTCTAATAACATGATAATCGATCTCGATATATTTTGTATGTTCATGAAATAAGGGATTCTTATCAATTTTTATAGCAGAAAAATTGTTACCATATAGCGTAGTTGTTTGAAATGGAATATGTAGATCATGAAGAAGAATTTGTAACCGCTATAACTCACAATTAACGGTAGCAAAGCCCTATATTCAGCTTCAGATGAAGAGCAAGAAACAATTTGTTGTTTTTTATTTTCCAGGATATGAAGACATCACCAAGAAATACACAAAACCCAGTAAGAGACTTATGTGAGTCAACACAAGAAGCCCAATCTGAATCACTAAAAGCCTTCAGCTCAAGTTAATCCTGAAAAGGATAAACGAGACCTTGGTTAGGCATACTTTTTAAAATATCGTAGAACAGGATGTTTAGCCTATAAATGTATCTTTGTAGGAGCATTCAAGAATTAAGACAGCTACTGAACCGAATAACAAATATCAAGCCTCATGCGGTAAGATATAAGAGCTTACCAACAAGTTGCCTATAAGAAGTAACATCAATAAACAAAAATCGATCTTGCCTCATCAACTTGACAAAAGATATCATAAGAGTTGTAGCAGGCTTACAACCTAAGAACCCTGTATCTTGAACCAAGTCCAAAGTGTATTTCCATTGATAAATATTGATACCCTTAGATGATCAAATTACTTCAAATCCCAAGAAAAAATTGAAGTCACCAAGATCTTTAATCTTGAAGTGATTATGCAAATACTGCTTACTAAATATAATCTCTTCCATGCTATTACTAGCCAATATGACATCATTCACATAGATGAAAAGAATAATGAATGAAGATTCAGAATATTAAAGAATAATGAAGAATCTGATTGAGATTGTACAAAGTCATGATTCTTTAAAGCATTAGTTAACTTCACACTCCACTGTCTGTTGGCTTGCTGAAGGCCATATAAAATTTTCTTTAACTTGCATACCTAGTTTTTTAATATAGCTTGAAACCCAAGTGGAAGAGTCAAGTAAACTTCTTCACAGAGATCATCATGCAAAAAGGCATTATTAATATTAAGCGGATGTAAATGCCACCATTTAGCGTCAGCAATAACCAAGAATGTTCAAATGGTAGTTAACTTAACAACTGAAAAAAAAGTATCCAAAAAGTCAATCCCTGATTGCTAAGTATAACCTTTGGCCATTAATCTAGTCTTATATATCTCAATAGAGCCATAAGCCTTTTTCTTCACTTTATAAACCCACTTACAGTCAATTATAATCTTACCATAAGGTAAGTCAACCAAATCTCAAGTTTGATTGTCTTCAAGTGCCCTAATCTCAAAATGCATTGCATTTTTTCCAATGTGGAAACTTTATGGCTTGTTTATATGTTTTGGGTTCAAAATCATGAGATATAGCAATAGCAAACTATTCTTGGGGTTTATTCATATGCTTGTAAGAAAAAACTTTTGAAATATAGTGATGAGTTGATGTGGATCTAATGTGTGGCTTAAGACCATATATGCAACAGTCATGCAAATGAGATGGTGGCTTTATATTTCTTACGGATTTTCTAAGTGCAAAAGGATGGTATGAAGGCAACATAACAGAAACATTAGAGTTATCACTTCTGTATTCAGGAATATTGTCAGGTATATATGTATTTACAGGTGAATTTCATGATGTGGGAATAATAGGAATAGTAAAAGTAGTAGAAGGAAAGGAAGACACATTACTAGACTTTTCAGTTTCACCAGACTGATTTGTGCTGCATTGTCTTAATATTGCAGGGGCCAAGGTACATAACTATAATTTGTCACTTAATCATTAGGGAAAGGTAAAGTAATAGCCTCTGAAGTTTTATTTATAGAGGAGAAAGGAAAGGTATCTTCAAAGAATTGCTCATCTCGAGAGATAAATATTTTGTGAGTTTCAAGATCACAAACTCTATATCACTTTGTATGTGCAAAAAAACCCAAGAAAATACATTTAGCGGCATAAGAATCAAATTTGTCTACCAGGTGTAAGATTAGAGACAAAACAAAGACAACCAAATACTTTTAAATTATAAATTAAAGGAATGCTTGTTGAGGGTACATTTATAATTATTTACAAACTTAAGGTCTGAATTATAAATAGCTGTGATTTATTTCTCTTGTATAAATACCCATTAATGCTCATTAGTAAAAGAATTCATTCATTTTTCTAACTTCAGTCTTCGAGTTCTCTACTCCAAGTTTCTATCTTTCCTGAGTTTTCTTCTTCTTTTCTATAATTTCATTTATTTCTTCAATTTCATTCAATTTTATTGGATTTCCATACATCTTATTCACAAATTTAACATGGTACCAGAGTCATTCTGATTTGTTTTCTCAATTAGTGGTGATTGAAGTTCGAAAGAATACCTTAGGTTTTCATATTCTTCAAGTTCTCCAATAGCTACCCTCAAATTTAAAGCTTGTTTGAGGAACAACTATGGATTCTTCAACGAACACGAGTTTATTAATAATTATAAATGTACCATCTGTTATGACCCAATTTTTTTGTTAAAAAATGAGTGCTAACATGTATATAAAACCTAACAAACTTGCACAGCAATATGTTAAAATTTATAATTTAATCATCTCTTGTACGAAGTTACAATTTGTTAGACTCACTAAATTCTTAAGTTATATCATTATGACATATTTCGATCTAATGTACAAACAAAACTTCTAAAATTACTAAAGATTCTTCAAAGTCTCCTTTGACCTTGAACACGCTCTTGATTTGAACTAATCTACATTAGGAGAGTGTGAATTAGGGTGAGCTTCACGAGCTTAGTAAGAAAAAGGCAGTGCTCATATAGAGGCATACAAACAACCAATCTTACAAGTTTTAGAAAATAAATAAGATTTTTAAGTGAAATTCCCAAGCATGGAAAATAAACAACAACAATTCTCTTCATTTGTCATTCCACATATCCATTTCTTTCTTATGATATTGACCTAACATATATCCCAATCTCATATTCATTAGCAAATTATCATTAGAACATATTTATATTTGAATACCATACACATCCATCAAAGCATATCACATTCATGTTCAAACAACTTACATTCTCATGCATAAACACCATCACATCATATTAAATAAATAACCAGATGTAATACATATATTAGATCAATTCACTTTTCTCTTTATTTGAAATTACAATCTCACATACCTTTAGATTTCATCGGATAATGCCTTTTTAACTAATATTATTCAGTACATAGGAATCCCCTGTACATGTGGATACTCAAACATTTCCATAACTAGTGAATAATTATTGGTCATCCTCATACCCTAACCCATATAAGGGCCACGATAATCGGCTTCCCGCACGCCCCAACCTATGTAGGTGTCGTAATTATTGGCCATCATCATACCCCAACCTGTATGAGTGCAATAACCAGTCAGTCGCCACCATAACCCAACTTGCATGGATGCTGCTTTTTTTCATATCCACAGTAGGGTTCTCCCCGCACAACCAAAACATAATCCTCATCTTTACCAACTCGCATACATTTGTGTTGTCATGTTCATTTATTTAAAATACTCCATTTTGCATGCAAGCTTTTCGTATAGTCATACATACAAGATGCACATGATATTTTTCTCATACTCAAACTGTTATGTTTACACTCATACATATACATATACATGTGCATAACACACTGCACACTTATAATTGCACCCAGCAAACATTCTCATGCGTGAATGAACAACCAATATCTTATTTATCTTTTATAGTTTTCATATTTATTAAATATTTACTAACCATATATATTTTATAATATAACACGCAGAGCAAGATACATGCATACACACAGCAATATATATATAGATACTAACTCACCCGCACTCATAGACATATACAATGCAATGCACATCGCATATTCATAAATACAACTACATATATACCTCTATACAACATATGTACCTAAAACACACAAGATATCTGCACCCATATTAATACACGTACACAATGATAGAGAGTCATTCACATGCAGTTCAAATTCATATGCAGATTTTTCATAAATATATATACCAAGACATAATTTGAAAATAATCTATAAAACTATAAATAATCATTATGAAATTAATAAACCATTTTTTTAATAAAAATATGGATTTTCCAAAGGAAAACTAGCGTAATTCTTACTTGAAGCTTGATCGAAAAATGTATCGATTCTTACTGGGTTCGAGTCTATGATCCTCTCAAATTCGAGCTATTCAAATAATTTCCTCATTTTCAAAATATAAGTATGTGTTTTAATGACATATAATTATTATTTATTTATTTATTATTATTATTATTATTTTATGAACACAACACGAAGGGAGAACTAATTTTACCTTGGACACGCGTCATTGAAGTTGCCATGCATCACCACACAAACCACCATCGGAATCAATTTGTGTGTTGTGATAAATTCAGAAAGATCACGTGCAAATCTGTCACAAAAAGCACCAGAAGTGGATCTGTCTTCATGTGGTCTATCTTTGTTCACGTAAATTTGAACGAATGTGCCGACCTTTTTTTTTTATTTTCGACAGTTGCGCCCCTTATGCTCATATCCATTTACCAGCTATGCTTTTTCTGCTCAGATCTGGTTGGCACACACACAGATCTATCTTGCTCACTACCGCTTCTTTTTTTTCTACAACTAGTCTACTACGTCTCTCTTCTTCTTCCTTTTTTTTTTCTTTTTCCTTTCTTCTTCTTTTTTTTCTTCTTCTTCTCTTTCTTCTCCTTCTCCTTCTTCTCCTTATTCTTCTTCTCCTTTTTCTTCTTTTTCTTTTCCTTCTTCTTCTTCTCCTTATTCTTCTTCTCTTTTTTCTTCTTTTTCTTTTCCTTCTTCTTCTTCTTCTTCTCCTTCTTTTTCTTTTTTTTTTCCTTCTTTTTCTTCTTCTTATTCTTCTACTATTACTACTACTACGACTACTACTACTACTACTATTACTACCACCACTACCACCACCACTACCACCACTACTACTACTACCACTACTATTACTACTACTACTACTACTACTACTACTACGGTGGAAGGAAGATGCACCTCTGTTCTTGATCAATTTTTTTTTTCCTAATGTCTCTTGAAGTAAGTGATTATGGAATTTATATTTCTTATTGAAACTTGTTAGGAGTATTTGATGGAAGGGTCATATAATGAATTGGCTAAAATTAATTATATTCTCTATCTATTCCAATTCTCTCAAAGTTAAGTACTACAACTTCGCTTCCCAATATTACAAGTGATTACTCTTAGGTATGGCCCTAATATATGATTCATGAGTTTGTTTTATTCTCATTCATTCTTTGTTGATTTGAAAAATATTCTTTCATGTGTTTAAATTTTAATTTGGGAGTGTCTACTTTGAGGATCCATCTTGATGTATTTATATAACATATAAATTTATGTTTCAATTTAAGAATACAGAAATGATACGAGATGAGTATTCACACTGAGGGTTTTTTTTATTAAAACATATCACTACAGATACTCTCTCTTTAGAAATTTAATTTAGGAGGGACAAGGTCCTTTAGTCAAGAGTTTATAGTCAAGTATAATTTTTTTCTTAAAATGTTCAATTATGTGTTGAGAATAGATTGTTATAACTAATGGCTAATGAAGGTTTGGTTGGGTTAATTCAAGTCATCTAAATTTTACTAATAATCATACTGTGTTTAGAAATTTTACTTTCAGGGAGGTTCGTTGATAGTATCCTGATCAAAGGT
>NW_019014662.1:819555-831398 GCF_000150535.2 Carica papaya | reverse complement strand
CACATGCTCAATAAGAAAAAGGTAATGCCCATACAGAAGCATGTAAACAACAAATCATAAAAGTTTTAGAAAATAAATGCAGATTTTAAAGTGAAATTCCCAAACATGGAAAACAAAGAACAATAATAATTCTTGTCATTTGTCATTCCACATATCCATTTCTTTTTTCTTTGATATCGACTTCACATATCCTAATCTCATATTCATTAACAAATTTTTGTTGCAACATATTCACGATCGGATGTCGCGTAACCCCCCGATCTATATTCGAGACCGTTAATATACCCTATATATCTATTTCCAAAAAAACATACATTGCATTGAATAAATTTTAGTCACTTTCCTCTAATGAGTACCAACAAAAATTCACAAGACATCACTATCACTACTCCAAATTTCAGCACATAAACCGAAACTAACTACAAATGACATAATATTGTATACACATATGTGAGTCACGATGGGTCTAGTGTCTTAATTGTTGTGTTTCCTCTAAGTGTTATGCTCTTCCATTGGATGTTCGGAGTCTTGTTTTACTACATCTGAAAATAACACGTAATGAGCATATACAAGCCAAGTAAGGTAAATTAAGAATTTAAAACAGAGTTATAACAAAAAATTATTAAACTTCTAACTCGGTGTCCCTTATTCTTTCCACTTCTATTACAAAACTCTATCTTTAGAGCCGTCGAATGCTTCCGTAGACCCCTACCTTCCATATATCACATGCCCAAATTTCACAACCCAACTCTACCTCACCATAACCCCTCATCCAGCCCACCAGCACCATTGGCTCACCAAAGAACATAATACCAAAAAATATCACTACATATTTCATACCCTAAGAATAATACATAAACAAATAACTTACCAAGATTAATTAGATAAAACTATTAATATAACAAAGCAGTTTCAGTGTATAAAGTCATACAAAGAGCAGTTTTTAAACGACCATACAAACCTGTAGATCATATCATCGATATCTATATACCCGCATCTGCAACATTCACTGTAGATGTTAGCCATTGAATAGCCGAACACACACACACACACGTCACCTCAATAAAATCAGCAGCCAAACAAGTAGATATAGGCCATAAAGTGGCCTCACACACGCACCAAACCATATACTCAACGGCCACCGAATGGCCATACACACACAGTTCTGCCACTGACAGCAACCCACCGACCACCTCAAAGCCACACACCCACACCATTCTGCCACTATTACCCACTCATAGGTCACCTAAAGGCCACACACACATTATTCTACCACCACTGGCACCCACCGGCCACTATACAGCCACACACTCACCTCATTCTGCCATTACTAGCAATCAACCATTGAATAGCCACTCATGTAAACACACACAGCCATCATCAACATACCAGAATATACACCCCTTCAAAATACCTTCGGTGCTCCTAATACTTATCTATTTCACCTTTCCTTATGATCTCCACTAAACTCCATCTAATCACATGTTCACTTGATTTAGACTTCCTAGACCCCAATCCTCTACCTACAACATTGTCTAGGACTGAGACTCACTCCTAAGTTCCTCTATGTCGTACCTATTTTAGTTAATCCTCTACTCCTACAACAACTATCCATTTCCCTTCCCCTTCTACTCCTTGCAAATTAGAAAAGTAAGGATTCAAGGTGCGTTGCCATAACAAGGTTTGAAATTTGAAATTTCTTTACCTCTTGCTTCCATCTTTCTCTATCTCAAAAAAATTCTCTTTAATCCTACTTCTCCTAAGGTTTCCAATCACACGTCGTACTTTTCCCTTGTTTGCCTTAGTATGTCTCATCTCTCTTCCTTCTCAGTCTCGTTCTCTTCTCCTTCCCTCATCTCCTTTCCTCTCCCTCTTTTTTTTTCTTCCTAGACTCCCCTTTTATATCCCAACCCAACCACAATCCTCACTGTTGAAACTCCTCTACCCATCCCAACTGCAATCCTAACTGTTGAGAACATTTCTCTAAATTTTCCCCTCTAAAATACACCTCAATACATTATAATATCCCTCCTTAAAAGAAATTGGTTTCTCAAATTTTATTACATTACCTCAAAAAGTTGAGGATGGTTGGCTCTTATCTCGTCTTCTCGTTCCCGGGTTGCCTCCTCATCAGAGTGATGTCGCCACAATACTTTTACCATAAGTAACGTCCTACACCTCAATTTTTTCTTTTTTTTGCATGAGAATATGGATCGACTTCTCCTCATAAGTCAAATCTCCTCTGAATTGAAGGGCCTCATGTTGTATAATGTGTGTCAATCGGGTAGGTACTTTTGTAACATCAACACATGAAACACATCATGTATCCCAGCATACCTCAGAGGAAGTGTTATTCTATAAACGACTGTACCCACTCTCTCAAGGATCTTGAAAGGCCTGATGAATCGAGGGCTCAGTTTTTTCTTCTTCCCAAACCTCAACAAGCCCTGCATTGATGACACTTTTAAGAATACATGATCCCCTACCTCAAATGTCATATCCCTTTTTCGGTTATCTGCATACCCTTTTTCTCTACTCTGTGCCGCTTATAGGTTTTTCCTTATCACAAACACCTTTGCAGTAGTTTCTTCCACCAATTCTGATCCTAACAATTTTCTCTATCCAACCCTAGCCCAATAAATTGGTGACGGGCATAACCAACCATACAGAGCCTCATAGAAAGCCATTCAAAGATTGGCATGATAGCTATTATTATAGGCGAACAACATTAAGGGTAGCATCTCCTCCTAATTTCCTCCAATATATATGACTAATGCCTATGGCCTGTTATAAACCCCTCTAAAATCTACACATGAATCGGGGATCTTTATCTGAAATAATTGATATGCAGATCCCATGTAATCTGATCACTTCCTTGACGTACAACTTGGCTAACTAGTCCACTGAATCAGAAACCTTCATGGTTAAAAATAGGAGGACTTAGTTAGACAATCCACAATCACTCAAATGTTATCTTTATTCTTACTAATTCTCGGTAATCCAGCCATAAAATCCATCGAGATATGTTCCCACTTCAACTCTGGTCTCGGTAAAGGTTATAGCAGTCTCCATGATTTCTGATGTTCAACTTTTACTTGTTGAGACTTCAAGCATCGTGACATAAATTTAGTAATGTCTCGTCTCATCTCATTTTACCAATAATGCTACCATAGATTCCTATGCATATTAATACTCTCTGGATGCATAACAAATCTCGTGTTGTGAGCCTCTCTGAGAATTTCTTTTCGTAAACCATTATCATTGAAAACACACATCCGATTCCTATATCTGAATACACCGTCCCCATGTATATTGAACCCTATTGACATCCCTTGTTCCACCCTTCTCTTAATTGACTGTTAAATAGTATCAGACCCCTGACCCTCTTTGACTCTCTAAATTAGTGTTAGTTGAGCTTTCAAACTAGCCACATACTTACCTAGATGTTGTTCTTGTATCTCCATCCATTGCATGGCTCCATGTAATTCCCATTTAGATACCATCAAGTGTTCTAGTAACCCTTCTGGCTTAGAGCATCTGCTACTACATTTTCTTTCCCCGAGTGGTAATGGATCATATAATCAAAAATCTTTTAATAAATTCATCCATCGTTTCTACCGCATATTAAGTTCCCTCTATGTAAACAAATATTCTAAGTTCTTATGATCCGTATAAATTTCAAAAGTCTCTTTATACAAGTAACGCCGCCATAATTTTAAAGCATATACCACTGCCGTTAATTCCAAGTTATATGTCAGGTAGTTTTTTTCATGTATTTTCAATTGTCTAGACCCGTAAACAATTACTTTGCCATGTTGCATTAATACACAACCCACTCCTAAACGGGATGCATCACTATACACTACATAACCCCCGTCCCTATAAGGAATGGCCAATACTGGATCCAACCTACTTGTCAAGTTGGAGGATTGCCTAGTGAAGATCCACACCAACACATAGCCAGTTTCTTTGAAATTTTTGATACTTTCAAGTATAATAGAGTTTATGAAGGTGGAAAAATGTTAAGGCTTTTTTCTTTCTCTTTAAGGGATAAAACACATGTCACGAACCATACCCCATCTTATAGGATAATGACCAGATTATACTTAAATCACATCGACTTGAGTTAAGTAAAATAACTTAACTTTATTAATCATAACACAGTCGCAAAAGCGTTACATCCCTTAATGTGAAACATAAACATATGTACGAGACCCTAAATTTCTTTGCTTATATTACTAAACAAAAACATAAACAAATATTCTAAGTGAATTTTCGTTTGAGTTTATTAAAGTTATTCTCACAACTGTCGTCCCACTCAAATTTTGCATTCTTCTTAGTAAACTTAGTCAATGGTGCCGCAATGCTCGAGGATCCTTTAACAAACCTACGATAATACCCTAATAATCCCAAAAAAGTTCTAATCTCAGTTACTGTGCTCGGTCTATCCCATTTCACCACGGCCTCCACCTTTACAGGATCTACAGATATTCCATCTCTTGACATAATGAAAATGATATATAATCTAGCTAGAACTCACATTTACTAAACTTGGCATACAATTTGGCCTTCTGAAGCATCTCCAATACAACTACCAAATGTTCAACATGTTCTTCTAAGTTTTTGGATTATATTAGCATGTCATCAATAAAAACAATCACATAACAGTCCAACAGAGGTCTGAACACCCGATTCATTAAGTCCATGAATATCATTGGTGCATTCGTTAATCCAAACGGTATGACCAACAATTCATAATGTCCATACCTAGTACGGAAAAGCCATCTTTTCTATATCCTCTGCTCTAATTCTCAACTAATGGTACCCCGAGTGCAAGTCTATTTTTGAAAATACTTGACCTCCTTGTAATTGATCAAAGAAGTCATATATCCTTGGCAATGGATACTTGTTCTTTATGTTCACTTGGTTCAGATCCCTATAGTCTATACACATCCTCATAGTCCCATCATTCTTCTTCATAAATAACACAAGTGCGCTCCAGGGTAATACATTAGGCCTTAGGAATATTTTATCTAATAATTCTTGCAACTGTTTAATCAACTCCAACAATTCTGACCTCATCATCCTATATGGAGCCTTGGAAATGGGTTGAGTTCCTAGTTGTAGCTCTATAGTGAATTCGACCTCTCTGTCTAGTGGCATCCCAAAAAGATCACCTAGAAACGCATCAAGAAAATTCCTAACCATAGGTATTTCCTAAAGTGTGATCTTTTTAATCTTGTTCCCTATCAAATACACTTGTGAGAATTTACATGAAATTGATATACTTATGAGTATTAACCATACTTATAAAAATCATGATTATTAAATGCAAAGCAAGTAAAGGATATATCCACAAATCATTTTGCCCAACCCACACTAATCTCTTAATTCTCGTTAACACTTTACATCACTTTGTATTTATTTATTGATATATGTATGTATACACATATATATATTTTATATGGAAAAAGGCTCATCATTAGGGATTTTAAACATAACCTCATTACGAAAACAATCTACATGTGCATGATGTGCAGCTAACCAATCCATACCCAATATTACATCAAAATCTTTAATATCTAATAAAATTAAATATGTTTCAAATTCCCTTTCAGCTACTTTTACCTTACACGGTCTATACACTTCATCAATATACAATGCACCACTAGTTGGTGTGGATACCATGAACATGCAATCTAACATCATTAACTCTACCCTCAACCTAGATACAAACATATGTGAGGTGAACAAATCGGTCACTCATGGATCAATCAGAACTCTTGCAAGAAAGTCCAAAATATAAAATGTACCTTAAATAATCTCTTGGATCGCCTTTGCATCCTGAGTAGTCAAGGCAAACACCCTAGCTAGAATCATCAGTCTGTCAGGCTCCATAGGCATATGATAGTCATGCACAAGATGTTGAGTACTACCACATCTATAACATCCCTGACTAGTAACTATATACGGCCTATCTCTAAGACTCCTACCGCAATGCGAGCACTCTGCATTTCGCTAAAATATCTAATGACCTGGAGTTAAATCATGAACAGTCCTTATTTCTTCTCCCTCTGACTCAATGGTGGTGGTAGTAATCAGTGATTGGGGAGTCCCTTATTATACTCAGTATGCTCTCTATGCAGTGTCTCTATTAATTGTGTCTTCTCTAACATAGCTTAATAGATAGGTAAGGCGAACACCGCCATCTGATGGTACAACTCCAGTCTCAGCCCCCTTTTTAACCCTTCTAGCTTTTTTTAGTTCATTCATAATGACTTCTGAAGCAAAGCGCCCAAATTTATGTATCTCTCTGCATACTCAACCACTAGCAGCTTCCTTTGACACAATTCTGCGAACTCAATCTCTTTCCTTTATCGGAGAAAATCCAAAAAATATTCAGCATTGAAGGCCTCCAAAAACACCTCTCATGTCACTGGATGAATTAAAACTCATTTCTTTATATTCCACCAATGTTCTGTAGACCCTCTTACCATAAACGTGGCTAGTTATACTTTTTAGTCAGCTGTAACTTCTATCACATCAAATAATTTTTCTATTTCTTTGATCCAATCTTCAACTACCATCTCCCAGGATATCTAATGAGGCTGTCGACTTATCCATTTATAAATTCAAATACCCTTTTTATTTTTCTTAGTCTCAATTACCCAATCAACATGAATACGTAAACCAGTAACGCACACCAAACAAGGTAACAAAACATCAGGTTCACAATAATTCAAACCATAATAGATTAAACAGTGATTCATACATACGAAACCACAGAATAAACAATCAAACACTATACTGCATTTAGACTGTGAAGTACATCAAACAGGAACAGACCGACAATTACATCAGGTTCGGCCTTATTAGCAATCTCAATTAATTATACATATCTATTAATTCATAAAATATCGTTTTATCATTTATTAAGCTTTAATGTCGTGATAGAAAATAGGGTGAGGGATCCTTACTTATTTCGAAGTCTGAAATTGGGTTCTCACTACGCGTACGGGCAGTCCCTAGATTCCCTAAATTTTTTTTCGAAAATTAAAACACACTTACAGTACCTGCACATGTCCCCAAAAAACTCCAAATCAGACCCAGGGCCTATTCGGCCAATTTCAGAATTCTGGCACAGTGGCTCCGCCGTGCTCCGGCGACGGTGCCACCGCCCACGGCAGCGATCCGCCTCGGGTTGGCCGTTTTTGGCCTTTTTGACCGAATTCGGCCAAACTTGTATTGATTCCTGTGATAAAACACTCCTAGGGCCCTCGGTGGGCCAAACAAATTCAAAAAACTGAGACTTACCGGCAGTGGAGCTCTCAGGTGCGGAAGCTTCTCCAGCATAAATCACAGTTTGGTGTTTTGCTCCAGTCAACCTGTAGAGAAAAAGACGGTGGTCACAGTGGTGTAAAAATACATCGAACAGGAATCGGGAAGGGCTTTATCGGAGGCAAAAACTGAGGAAATCCGCGGCGGTGCCGTTGGGCTTCGGCGGTATTTTTCGGCCAATTGGCCGGTGGTTTGGTTCCGATTTGGCCACATGTGCATTCAACATCGAAAATCGAGCCAAGGGGAGAAATTTTACCTCGTTTGGCGGCAGAAATGTGCTCTAGTACGGCGGTGGGTGGCGGCGGTCGGTTCCTCTGGTGGCTAGGTTGTCTTTTCCAGCGAGGACTCTGGCGGCTAGGGTTTGGAGTTGGGTGTGGATGAGATTATTTATAACCCTTCCCTTTTAATCTAAGTCGTCCATCACGATTTAATTTGCACTGTCCGATCGCGATTAAATTAGAAATGAATCTGGGTCGTCCATCGCGATGCAATCTGGGCCGTCCGTGCATGATTCAATCTGGGCCGTCCGCACGCAAACAATCTTGGCCGTCTGTGTGCGCATTTGATCTGGACCATCCGTGCACGCAGGAAAGGATCTCAGCCGTCCAATCGTGCGCACGCGGATCGCCCACGTGGCCTATTCCGCGTGGCCTTCCTGCATCAACGTCTCTGCCACGCGACATGTCCTGGTTGGCCGGAGCTGCTGACATGGCTACTGACGTGGCACAATTCTTCTAAATTGCGTTTTTACCTCCGGTTTCCATTTTTTTTTTCAAAAACATCTCCAGAATCTGAATTTTCATCCTTTTTTTCCAAAATTATTTTCAATTAAACCCCAAAAATAATTTTATCCATTTTATTATTATTATTATTTTTATTTCCCATTAAATTAAATTAAACTAAATTAAAATATTTATATTATTACTTAAATGAATAAATAAAAGAAAAAATTAAAATAAAAATAATTTATAATAATTCCAATAATAATAACAAAATAAAAAAAAAATTTGGGTGTTACGCTACCCAACAATAACCCCTCATCCAGCCGACCAGCACCACTGGCTCACCAAGGAACATAATATCAACAACAATCACTGCATATTTCATACCCTAGAAATAATCCACCAAAAACTAACCAACCAAGATTAATTAGATAAAACTATTAATACAACAAAATAATTTCAGTGTATAAAACCATACAAAGAGCGATTCTTAAATGGCCATACAAACCTGTAGATCATATCATCGATATCTATATACCTGCATATGCAGCATTCACTGCAGATGTCAGCCATTGAATAGTTGAACACACATACACACACGTCACCTCAATAAAATCAGCACCCAAAAAAAATAGATATAGACTACAGAGTGACCTCACAAACACACACACCAAACCATATACTCAATGGCCACCAAATGACCATATGCACACACATAATTCTGCCACTGACAGCAACCCATCGGCCACCTCAAGGCCACACACTCACACTATTCCGCCACTATCAGCCATTTACTAGCCACCTCAAGGCCACACACACACTGTTTTGCCACCCTTGGCACCCACCGACCACTATACAGCCAAACACTCACCTCATTCCGCCATTATAGGCAATCGGCCATCAAATAGCCACTCACACACACACACATAACCATTATCAACATACCAGAATACACACCCCTTCAGAAGTCCTTCGATGCTCCTAATATTTACCTATTTCACCATTACCTTCATATCTCCATTAAACTCCATCTAATCAAAAGTTTACTCTATTCAGACTTCCCGAGACCCTAATCCTGTGCCTACAACATTGTCTAGGACTGGGACTCACTCCTAAGTTCCTCTATGTCGTACCTACTTCAGTTAATCATCTACTCCTACAACAACTATCCATTTCACTTCCCCTTCCACTCGTTGCTAACTAGAAAAGTAAGGATTCAAGGTGCATCGCCATAATAAGGTTTGAAATTCAAAATTTTCTTACCTCTTGCTTCCATCTTTCTCTATCTCAATAAAATCCTCTTCAATCCTATTTCTCCTACGGTTTCCAGTCACCACGTCGTACTTTCCCCTTATTTGCCCTGATACCTCTCCTCCCTTTTCCTTCTCGGTCTTATTCTCTTCTCTTTCCCTCCTCTCCTTTTATTTCCTTTTTTTTTCTCTTTTTTTCTTCCCAAACTTCCCTTTTATACTGAACCTAACCACAATCCTCACCGTTGAAACTCCTCTACCCATCCCAACTATAATCCTAACCGTTGGAAATGTTTCTTTAAATTTCCTCCTCTAAAATACACCTTAATATATTACATGTCATACATATCAATTTATCATCAGAACATATTTATATTCGAATACTATACACATCCATCAAAACACATCACATTCATGTTTAGACAACTTGTATTCTCATGTATAAACACCATCACATCATATCGAATATATAACCAGATGTAATATATATATTAGATCAATTCATTTTTCTCTTTTATTTAATATTTAGAGTCTCATATACCTTTAGATTTTACCGCGTAATGCCTTTTTTACCAATATCATTCAGTACATAGAGATCTCCTCTACATGTGGATACTCAAACATTTCTATAACTAGTGAGTGATCGTTGGCCATCCTCATACCCCAACATATATGAGCGTCACGATCATTGATTGCCCCCACACCTTAGCCCATGTGGGCACCATAATTATCGGTCATCTTCATACCCCAACCCGTATGAGTGTCATAACCAATTGGCCACCACCGTACCCCAACCTGTATAGGTGCCACTTTTTTTCTGTATCCACAGTAGGTTTCTCCCCGCACAACCAAAACATAATCCTCATCTTTATCAACTCACATATATTTGTGTTGTCATGTTCATTTATTAAAATAATTTATTTCACATGCAAACTTTTCATATAATCTTGCATACAACATGCACATGATATTTTTCTCATACTCAATCTGTTATGTTTACATGCACACATATACGTATACATATGCATAACACACTGCACACTTATAATTACACCCAGCAAACATCTCATGCGTGAATGAACAACCAATCACTTATTTACCTTTGATAGTTTTTATATGTATTATAGATGTACTAACTATGTACATATATTTATAGTATAACACACACTCTTTACATATGCATGCATATTGATGCACACCCTCACAGCAAGATACATGGATACACACAAAAGCTCGCATATATACAGTAATATAGATGTAGATACTGACTCACCCACACTCATAGACATATACAATACAATGTACATCGCATATCATAAATACAACTACATATATACCTATTTACAGCATATGTACCTAAAACACACAACATATTTGCACCCATATCAATATACATGCATAATTAATTTACATACACACCCATATCGGTTGTTGCTTTCGAATTCGAAGCTTGTTTGAAGAATAGTTATGGATTCTTCAGCGAACACAAGTTTGTAGATAATTACAAATGTACCCTCAACAACTATTTACTCAAATAATGATGTACCTAATTCCATTATACATATGCTCATGTAGTTAAAAAAAATGTGTGCATATAGACATCGAGTTTTAAAAATATTGATAGGATGACATGCACAAGACTAGTTCTGTCATTGCCAACTTGCTTTTGTGCAGTATTGTGCTTTTAGCTATCAATAAACTGAATGATGATGCTTAAGTTGGGGCTAAAAAACATTTAAGTAATATTAGTATTGCGAATTTCCGTCTAATTTTATGTTTTCTTGTTAGTATTTTATAAATCTTTCTTTAATTTATAACTGTTTGGAGATAGAAAAAATGAGAGAAAAAGAAATAAAGAGGAAAATCATTTGCTAGTGTGGCAACCTCATGGCTACTATGTGGTTGCCATGGTAACAATATTTTTAAATTTTATGCCTATGTAGACATATTGTCACCATGTAAGCATATGTCTAACGTAAGCACACGCTTATGTAGACATATATTTCACTCAATATAATACTTTGATAGTAAGAAAAATTGTCAAATCATAACACGGTTATAATATTGGATATAGATATAAATTTATTTATTGTTTACAATTTAAAATGTTATAAGAAGAGTGAAAATTGGATAAACTACCAAATTAATTCTTGAAAGTTGATACTTTTTACAAGTAGACCTTACGATTTTTTTTCAATTCTATTTGTTTTAAATGTCCAATTTTTTTCTATTTCTTAACCAAAAAAATAACTTAACTGATTAGATAATATTTGAATATTTTAAATAGAAAATGATTTTTACTAATTAATAAAACTAATAAATTAATAATAATAATAATATACTTACTATTTTTATTATTTAATTAATTAGTTAAAATCATATTTTTTTGAGTTATTTTTTTAAAAGCATTCAAATATGAACTAACTATTATAATTTTTCTGGTTAAAAAATGGAACGAAACTAAACATTTAAAATAAATTTAAAATGTTACGTATCAAATTATGACAAAAAAAAATTAAACAAAGATTTAAAC
>NW_019014662.1:794162-805681 GCF_000150535.2 Carica papaya | reverse complement strand
ACACACACACCCCACATAAAAATACCTTATAGTAATGGTCACTTTTGATAAGATAAAATTTGTTACTAAAAGTTAGACATATATAAATAGAAATTGTTGATAAAAGTTATTTTCATTAATAAATGTTACTTATAGTAATAAACTTAATTTTGGTTAAAAGTTATGTTATAAAAGTAGAAATTATTTATAAAGGTTCAACATTTACTAATAGGTGAACTTTCATTTGTAAAAGTTAAACTATATAAACAATTTTTTTCTATATATCTTCTTATAAATTTCCCATTAATATAGAGTCAATATTCATTGAGATTTTTGTACCCCAACTTTATTTAATATAATTAATGGATTATTAGCCCATTACCTTGTTTGGAAAAGCCGAGCCTAATTTTTTTAAGAACATATAATTAGCTCTAATTTCATCTGCAACTTTCATTCAGCATTCATCCCACATGTTATAGCTTCTCATTGTTCATCGATGGCACAACTTCTCAATATTCATTGGGGCTGCAACTTCTTCATCTTTTATAAGTCGTGCTCTCATCTTTAGCTTCCTTCACCATTATACCATGTCCTCCTTCATTTCTTTACTTTGTTGCACCTCCTTTTGCTTCATTTCCCTTCCTTATCTTAATGTTTGCTCTTGCTTAAGTTCCCTTTTTCATTGTCATGCCATCTCTTGCTTCATCTCCTTCTTCATATATTCTTTTTCTCAAACAAGTTGTCAATAAAAGAAATTACAGTTCTTAGGCTGAAAATAGAATTGGTTTTTATTTTATTGGATTTCAAGCTCAATCCTTACCTATCAAACTCTAGTGTTTTAAGGTATAAGTTTTTATTTTTTGGTAAATATAAAAGTCGTCTTTTATAATTCTTTATATATTCATTGTTTTATAGCATTTGATGTAGGTTATCTAAGAAACAATTCTAATTTATAGAAAAGCATTGTTATCTTCTCCTAGAAATTCTTCTATCATCTATGTCATAGTTGTTGTTGATTTTGGATTAGGTTTATTTTATGCTGACAATGACCAAAGTTATCATGATGTTTTATTTCCACTCTTATATTCAATTCTCTTTTTTAAAAAAAAAAAATCTTTTACAAGTTATATTTGGCTTGTTTTATTGTTTGAATAGTAAGATTTTATTGATTCTATTATTATTGCAATAACCTAGTTGAATTATCAAGTAAATTTACTAGTTTGGTCTTTATTCATCATTCAAATGATTTATGCTTTTATTGATTAGAAGCCTTAGACCTCATTTTAAAATCTTTTTTGTTGCATTTTCTTCCCATTACAAATAATTGAATGGAAGTTCATTTAACTAATTTATCTCTACAACTATTATAGAGAGTTTCACATAGCTTGTTTTAGTTTTCTTTACTCCTTTATTTAGAACCAATGTAATTTAATTTGTCTTATTTTTGTTCTTTTCTTCATTGTATTTTTTTATTTTTTAAAGGTCACTTTGTTTCGGCCAATTTTGTGTTTTATAATATGAAGAAATGATAGAATTTTATTAAGAAACTTGTGTTTTGTTCTTAGAGCTATATTTATGGAAAAAGTGAATAGAGAAGTCACTCATTTGTTATGTAAGTATATTAGTTGACCAAAGTGTGAGGTTTAAATACCTCTCTTCCCTTTATCCTGACCGTCCATTTGTGTCGACGTGGAGCAAAGAGAGTCGTTCGATTTGAGACCCATTTAGGCAGATCCATGTGCAAATCTGGGCCATCAATCATGATCCTCCAGAGTGAATCTCGCCCATTCATCGCTCCACCATTGGATCTTCACACAGCTAATCAAAGTCGTCCGTTTGAATTTAGGTAGGATTGGGATCTCACTGTTCGTGCGAGTAGGAACAAATGTGAGCCTATTGAATCGCCCAGGCACGTGGATCGCCCGTGTGGCTCCCGCGTGGGACTTTGTGCCAGTGTGTCCACCACACGGCGCGTTCAGATTCGTCGTTGCTGCTGACATAACCATTCCATGTGGCTCGCATTTTTTATTTTTGTGATTTGACCCTCCATTTTTAATTTTTTTTTCAAATACAACCCCCCTTATTCATAGTTTCACCATATTTTTCAAAATTAATTTCAATTTCATCCAAAATCTATTTTTCTTTAAAAATTAAGAAAAAAAATTAAAGTATTTTAATTTATTATTTCGTTAATATTAAATTATCTCAGGTCAAATTCTCAACCCCGAGTGTTACAGATGGAGTTCAAATTATATATTTTAGATTATGAACTGAAAGTTTTTGTATAAAAATGAGATACAGGTTGCTTTTGGTAAAAATTAAGAATATTGCTAGTGAATATAAAATTTGTATATTTTAATTATATTTTAAATTTATATATATAGTATTTAGAATTATTGAGATAATTAAATTTGTAATTTAAGTAATACGTAAATATAATATATAAATATATAGAATGTATAAAGTTTAGGTGGAGAGAGAGAGCCGTATACTAGATTTTTCAATGCTCGAACAGTTGGTATAGATATATTTATATATAAAAAACTTGTACAAACAGAGTTCTGTTTATATATAGTGAAATATTTAATAACAAAAATCTTCTATTTGTACAAGTCTCGGTCGACATTCCAACAATTCTTTGGAACCGTTTGAAAGAATTAATTGGACAAACCAAAGAGGGTTTCCTTGGTACAGGTTCCTTTAGAATTATGAACCCATAATGACATTTTCGTGTCATTAAATTAAATTTTTCTTGAAAAAAATATATAATTTAGCTATTTATTTTTGTTTGGAAATTAAAAATTTTTATAGTTACATAATTACTTGGAGTTGTTAATGTAATTATTTGTTTAATTCTAATTAACCTCGTGATTTGACCCATTTTCGTGTGAGAATAAGTTTTATATAGTAGGAATCGTCAGTCAATTAATAAAATTAAATTAAATTATCAATTTCTGGTATAGAGATACAAATCAAAAATTAAAAAAGCAGAAAGACGTAGACAGCCATTCCCTTAATTAAGCATGCTGTTTAGGGTTAAAGATAAAATATAGTAATTAATTACTTCTAATCCTAATCCTAATCCTAATCCTAATACTTAAAAAATGGAAAAGAAAAAAAGTTGGGGCTCTGTGACTTTGACCATGTGTAGCTACTAGCTACCATGCTTGTGTGTGTGTATATGTACATATATATACACACATCTGTGCGTATATAATATATATATATATATATGTATATACATAAGGTGATGACACAGACAGAGACAGCCGATAATCTCCACTCTAACTGTTCGTCGTTGATATGAGCCGTGTGAAGTCTGGTAACTAGAAAAAAAAAAAAAAAAAAAGAATCTTTTGAGAGTTCTTCCCAACGGCATCTTTGACCCCTCATCATGCATAGATTTTCAAAAAAAAAAAATAATAATTAAATTTGTATATAAATAATAAATAAAAAATAGTAAACATAAACATGAAATTATAAAATTATAAATAGTAAGCATAATCATGAAACTACAAAATCCGAAAATATTTTTAGCAAAATATTTTGTTTGTAATTTAAATATTAAAAAATATATAACACTTACATATTCTTAAAAATAAAATATATATATATATATTAGAATGCTATTCAAATTCTTATTGGTATTTATATATCTTAAGTATAATTATGTAAAATTAACATTGAAACTTTTAAAGCTTAGGAAAGCGAAACTAAAAAAGGAAAAGGTTTCTAAATATAATGGGAATTTTTATTTTGGTTGAAATTAACTTTTTCTGCGTAGGTATTTAAAATAAATAATAATAATAATAATAATTATTATTACTAGAAAGGAGCGTAGCGGTTGTTGTCGGTTTTAGGCAGTTGAGCCACGTGGGTACACGTGCAGTTGGTTTGATGGTTAAGGTGGTGTATTGTGGGACCCATCATATAGAGTGACGGTTGACCGTTCATCTGTACGGATTATTTGGCCCCACCTATCCCAACTCCTGCCGACAAATCCTACTCTCTCCATCATCATTTTTTTTTTTAATACATAAATTTGATATTAAAAAATAAAAATTTAAATCTCAATCCAATATGTTAATTATTTGCTGAAAAATAAATATTTATTATGCACGTACTGTTTGAAACACGGTTATGTGTAGTGTTAGTGGAGGAAAACTCTAAAAAAATAATTAATTATTATATGAGAAAGGTGGTGGCACATAACAAGCTTTGGCTGGTTGCCACGTAATTGTAAGAGATTTGCATGTACAAGGAAGATTTGATGAAGAGATTCCCGCGTTCTGCCGACATTTTTCAACCATTGGTTTTCTTTTCGCTATCTCTCGCTTTCTCCGTATGCATGCGTATAGCTTGTAAAATCATGGAGAATGTTAGCTTACTTTCCATAACTTCTTACTCTAACATGTTTTTTAGAAATAAATAATAAAAAATATGATCGATGCTAGTTGTAATAATAGTAATAATTTTAATTTCATAAAAGATTACGATAGATAATTAAATTATATTCAATATCTGGTACCTAAAATTTAAAGAGTGATAATTTCTATCATGTCATTAATCTCTTATCAGTATTTATCAAATTTTTTTTTATTTTTTAGACTCGTATAAATATAAAAATTAATTATAAGATGTAATTTTTTATTTTTAACATTTTTCAGTAGTATTATTAAAACTTTTTATTTTTTAAAAAAATTTCTTTGAAATCTCCTAGTTCATTAGCGTACTTTAGCTCATATTGTTTTAAATAAATAATTTCATTCATTTAAGTTAAAGTTGTGATTAATATTAAATAAATAAAATTTATCTAGTTTGCACAAGTTGACACAACATGTAAAAAATAATTATAGCAATATAGTTGGTGATGAGAATAACAGTTCTCATATTCTTTTTAAATGATAAATCTAAAAAAAAGATAAATTATAAAGATTATTTAGACTTTTAATGTATTAGTCATTCAAATAGTACTTATTCACCTCTCATGAAATAAATAATATTATTTTCTTATAACAAATAGTTTCTTATCCTACTAGTAGAAAAATCTAATCTCAAATTTTTTAATATGATAAGGTATAGAGCGCTGCTCACTTGACATCAACCATATCTAGTAGATGAAAGTAGTCTTAAAGTAAACTTCAAAATAAAAGGTTGATTATAAATACTAATTTTACAAACATTAGATATTAAATTTTTTTAAAAATAATTCTAAAAAACTATAATATAATGGTTTGAACTCTATTATTTAAAGTAAATATTTTGGGTTGAATCCGGTAGTAACATTATATATGTTAAAATAATTTAATATTAAAATTTTCACAATTTTTTCATAATCAACCCAATAGATAAATATACACTTTGTTCTAATTTTTTTTTTATCACGCGTTGTAAAATAAAAGCACATTATTATGTTTATTGTTAAACTAACTACTTCTTAATATTTAGGAAATAATCTCTTTTTATATACTTCCTATACTTTTGTGAAGTTGCTATTTTATAAAATTTTGTTTTCTTCCCTTAATTTTCATCTATTTAGCTTTAAACTTGTATGTGTTCACGTTTACAAATCCAAACACATAGAAATCTAATGTCTTATGTAAATTTTATTTTTATGACTATCTGTGTATCCTTAAAAGAGATATTAAATAATAGAATATTGTCAATTAAAAAAAGTAAAGAACTAAATTCTATAGATAGTCCTATGCTAGAATTAGAAAATGTTTGAAGTACATAGACTACCATGTGCACTGGATTAAGCACAACTTATATCATGGATCTAGTCAACCAAGTTTAGTAAAGTGGTTAGTATATTAACAAGTTGTAATTCAATAGCACATTATAAATTGCTTTCTTTGTGATTTAGAATAAGAATTTACACTAAATAGATTATGTTCGTGTGATATAAATTTAACAAATTGGTTAGTATAAATTGATATATAGGTTGTATTTTCTCGCTTAAAATTTATGTCATTTCATGATAAACTAAGAAGTTAAATCTATAGAGCATCCAAAAAGTTAGAAAATAGATTAGTAAAATAGTCAATTGTACTATAAGAGACAGTCTCTTAAATAAATTCTTAATGTGTAAATTTTTTAAAATAATCGTAAGAATAATATGACACATCTTTTCATAGCTAGAAGTAATTTGCCTTTAAAATTTCAATATCACCATAAACCAACATTTTATAATGATTATATATAAATATGTGAAGAGATATTACAATATGTAAAAATGAAAGTGATCCTAAAATATGTCTATTACTCAAATAGTTACAAGTACAAAGTCTATTTTTCCATTATGTGAACTGAAAACTCCTATAAAATAGAATTTGTAACCATTAGTCTTAACAAATTGAACATCCATATGTGGTTTTCTCATATCTAGTTTTAAAAATTATTTTATTGATCTAAAGTTTAGCATATTTCAATAAATCATTGATTAGTTGAAATAACAAGTTTAGTCATTATGTTTATATATACAATATATTATGAGAAGCACAAAGTGAGTTTAGAAGATTGATTAAACTGAAATTAACTTACATATATAGATAATCGTCTTTGATATCTAAGTTATATACAAAGATGTGATTGTTTTAAAGAGAGAAAAATCCATAAACATTAAGCTTAAAACTATTAATGCATCCATAAAAATCAAGTTAAAGTCACAATAGCAATATTGTGATCATGGTAGATTCATCAATATCTATTTAGCTTATATAGATGCTAGTTTAAATTCATAATAAACTTATAAAAAATCAAGAATATTTCGGTGTGTCAAAACTTAAAAATTTATAGGATATTTGAAAAATAATATCCAAGCTTTTGGCGAAAAATGAAAAGTATCTTAACAAATATTTCATACCATGCATATAATAAATTAACAATTAAGGAAAAATTAGAAAATAAAAATCTCCACTTTTTCATCATGTCATATAAAGACCATCGTAATCTCCACTTCTTCATTATATGATATAAAGACCATCATTGGGTATTTTTGTGACTTTTAATTGTATTTCGTATTTTTTTTAATTTGGTGCCTACAACTTTTGCATGTTACTTAAGGTCATAAATCATCCCACTATAGAAAACATATCTAGAAAGCAACTGAATTTACAATTAAGAAATTCTATAAGAAAAAAAGACTTTATTGTCACGCATCCACCAAATTTAAGTTTAGATCAACTACTCATGTCACTTTTAGTTCATGCATAAATTTGTCCATACATTATTGCAGTACCCAAAAAATCAAATATCCTCATAAAATGAAAGAAATAATTTGACGAATTAAAGAGGTTATGACTTGATTCTAGATAAATGAAATTTAAAGTACTGTAAATAATTGAAAAAATTATTTTAAAAAAAATATATAATTAAAAAGTTCATTTCTTGTTGATGATTCAATCTATCTGTTAAAAAGATAATAGTGTTATCAATAAAGAGACATAGTCAAGCTCATCAAGTGTGAACAAGAAAACGTACTTCAGGTATTTTGAATAAACGGTGGGAATTCACGCTTGTATTTTTTATAAAACGAAATGAATTATTAGTTTAGTTAAAATGATAATATCAAATATTTGAGACTTAACACAAGAGATTTTAAATATGACTATTAATTAAGGAATTAGATGTTAAGTGGGGTTGTTAATTATAGTTTTTCGCATACCTTAAAAATTTCATTTATCAATAACTATAGATTGATCGTTAAATCGTCATCTGCCTAAACATAATTATTAAAAACTAATGGATTTTAACCAAATAATTATTCAAATTTTAGATTTAAATTTGGAATCTTATCTAATAAAAAAATTAACATATATACCGTGGTATATTAATTATTAAATGTTTTTTTTTTTTTCTCCAAAGAAAAGACAATTATTTACTTGACTAATATTTTTTTAAAAAAAATAAATTCTAAAAATAACCGGAAACAGGTTGTGTCGGAAGACGTGAAAAGTTGACTGGTAGGAGGAAATCATACGTGGTGACATGTCAAGGTGAGGTGGAATTAAGAACCTGATGATGAACTGTCACCACCAAAATGACTCAGCAACTAACTGCATGGAAACGCTGCCTGGCATAAACCCCGTCACCGCCACGTGTACTCCGCCCAAAGTCGTACCTCCCACCAAATTAATGTTCTTTTAATTAGTGGTAAGTTGGTGAATTAATTAATTAATTAATTTATAGCCCCCCCTCCCCCTCTTTTTTTGCCTTTTCTGATGAAATGGGTAATTAAATTTCATTAAGACTATAAATATAATGATTGTAGAATATTATTAGTAATGTGTGGAAATAGCCTAATAGAAACAAAGAGAACCAAGAAATTTGTATCCCAATCAAGATTGTGGGTGGATTAATTAATAATAATGCATTGGAATCCCTTGGACGGTCGCTACTACAGGAGGGGATTGAGTCAATTTTTTAAACATTTTCTTTGGATTTGGATAATGAAAACGTACGTATGTGTGTGTGGGGAGGAACAAGAGAAAAAGAGAAAAAGAGGTCTTGGTTGGGGTGTTAGGTGGGTTTGCTCCGTTTCTTCTCTAATTCACCCAAAACAAAATTATTGCAATAATGTTCCGGCTTATAATATTAGTTATAAATATTTTATTTTAACTGTTAAATTATAATTTCTTATTTATTTAAATTATATTTATAAATCATTTTGTTACCACTAAAATTTTAGTGTTTACAGTTATGTTAGTACGTTCCTAGTTTTTTTTTGTTTGTTTTAAATATTTATTTTTATATGATAAAATTTAGTATACAAGCATCTTTACTTAGCTACTAATATATATATATATATATATATAATAAAGAATATAAACATTTATGATTTTTTAGTATTTTATTGATTAATATTATATTTAGTTAACCATAATGTAATAACCTTATGCAGTAGAGGCTTATTATATCATTCTGTTTAGTTAATTATTATTTTTTAATTGTAATTACTGACAAATTTAATAATGTAATAAGTAAATCTTTTAAGTAAAAAAATACATAAATCTATTAATTAAATTATGCACATATACTAATTATAATACATCAAAAAAAAAAAAAAAAATTCAAATATGGATACGCAGGAAAACACATTTCAAATCGGACCCATAAAAAGATTTTAAATTAGGATTACAATATTTGTTGTAACCACTCATCGATATACTTTAAAAATAATTATACTCATCAATATGAGTATTAATTAATTGATCAAGCATTTTATTTATTTTGTAAAGCTCCGGAACTTAAAATATAAAATAAAATTATAAATTAAGTACAGAAACAAAATAACAGAGTTTAGGGTTTACATTTCTTAACACAATAATTTAAGATACCCAATAGGATTACATGAATGCCCATTTTAAAATAATCGGCAAAAATCAAAGAAATAAACAAAAGACAAATAACTAAATATTCTAGGATGATTTTCACTAACTTTTGAAGAGAGTCTGGGTGGTGAACTATTCACAACCCTATTATTGATTGACATCTGGGTTTTGATCTTTTTAATATGAAATAGTTAATGAAATGATAAACTAAACTACCCCAGTAAGAATATCACATTACTCACCGATATAGAAACTGAAGGTTGGTAAAAATCATAAAAACAATCAATAGAGCTCTTGATTTAAATAAATTCATATATTATAAGAAAAACCATTTATTACATATATTTACTATTGCGATATTTTCAAAATCAACCTATAGAGACAATAACTCAAATAACATTTCAATCTCATTTTCAAGTGAGCAATAACAACCACATTCCCTTTTTATTTGCCTATTAGATCTTTGGAGGCTCATAAGGATGTCATACTACGCGTGAACTAATATACAATATTATCAACTAATCAGTCGTCCCATACGCCATCCGGTACGAGCGTAAAAAATATCATCCCTTAATACTCCGTCCGGTATGAGGATGAATCGAGCCGTCCCCATACCCCGTCCGGTATGAGCACCAAAAATATCATTCCTCGATACCCTGTATGGTATGAGGCAACGTTCACGGTAGGATTCTCTATGTACCCGGTCTGTCCACCATCTCCTAAGATATCCAGTGAGGCTACCATTCATTAATTTACATGACCAAACAATTTTCTATTTGTATATCAATTTCTCATTTTACAAATCAACCGTAAATCACGCAAGACAAGTAATATATATATCAAAGAAGTACAACTGAATCATTTAACTATTCCAGTATATCATCATATATTTAAAGCTATAAATTCAACAATCAGTTAAACAGGATAACAAATAAATGACTAATCGATTCCGTCTCCATTAATAACCTGTAATTATTCTCAAAGTTTTCTAAATTAGACACAATACCATATTATCAATTATTAAGGTTCAATTCCATAACAGAGAATAAAGTGAGGGATTCTTACACGAATCAGTGTTTGAAATACAAAACTTTCTACTTCGTTTACTGGCAGTCTTCAAATTTTCTGAATTTTTCTACGGAGATTAAAACACGCTTCATGTACCTAAAAATACTCCAAAAAATTCAAAATCGTGTTAAAAATCTTTTCTAGGCAATTTTAGAATTCTCGCACGGCTTCACTGCTGTGCTTTAGCAACGGCACCGCCACCCGCGGTGGCGGTTTGCCTCGGCCTAGCCGTTTTCGATCAGTTTTGGCCAGTTTTGGCTGGTTTTATACTCATCCCTACGAGAAAACACGTTAGTGGACCTCGATTGGACGAAAAAAGTCAAAAAATAAAAATCTACCGGCAGCAGAATTTTTCGGTACGGCGGCTCCACTAACTCACCTTCGCGGCTGGCCGTTTTTCTTCAGTCAATCTGTAGAAAACAGAACGGTGAACACAATAGTAGAAAAATTGCACGAAACGAGAAATGGGAAGGAACTCATCGGAGGAGATTTCAAATTTTGTCCACGGCTATGCCGCCGGGTTTTACCGTAATTTCTGGCTCATCCACCATTCTTTTTGCTTTGATTTGGCCATGAGGATACTCAAAATCAAATTCTGAGCGGATAGAAGAATTTTTACCTTTTTTGGTGGTCTTAGGTGACTCCAACGCGGTGGCGATCGATTTTCTTCTCTGGGGACTGGTTTTTCTTCTCCGACAGGAGGCTGGAGGCTAAGGTTTGGGTTCGATGTGATGCGAAATATTTATACCTGTCTCACGCAAATCTGAGTCGTTCATCTCGTTTGATCTCGACCGTCCAATCACGTTTAAAGAAAAAATAAATATGGATCGTTCATTGCGATTTGATCTCGACCGTCCGATCGCGTTTAAAGAAAGAACGAATCTAAGTCATTCATCGCATTTAATCACGACCGTTCGATCGCGGGGCATGCGGATCGCCAACGTGGCGTCCCGTGTGACATCGAGTCAACGTGCCTTACCACGTGGCATGCTCGGGTTCGTCAAGACTGCTGACTGAGTGGTCCTACGTGGCGCAATTTTTCTATATATAAAGAATCATAATTTAAATATTACATTTTAATATTTAATATATGAAGCTTAGAAAGTCTTGTATAGATATATAATATACTTAATATGTCTG
>NW_019014662.1:753715-778079 GCF_000150535.2 Carica papaya | reverse complement strand
CATTTTTGTTCTATCGGGCCATATAACATTACTACAATTATGTAGTATCAAGAGAACAAAATGATTTGGGAAAACATGGTTTTGCATGGCACATTTACATGCAAAAAGAGAAGTAGCTACTAGTATAGTTGACGAATGAATCTAAAATTGATAAACTTGCTTGCTCTGCTTTCTGTTAGATATGGAAATAGAAGCTTCATTGATGAGCGACATCGACATAGATATGAGGTAAAGAGAGATTGAGATGCAAATAATTGTCTCCTAACATTATGTAGCTTTTTCTCTTATGACTAAAATTTTCTGTTATCAGGTGAATCCTAGTATGATTTCACGCCTGGAGGGTGCTGGCCTCTCTTTCACCGGCAAGGATGAAACTGGTCAGCGCATGGAGGTCTGTACTTTTCTCACCTATGATATTGTCTCCTATTAGCATAACATACTATTGTTATTGTTATTGTTATGATTATCATCATTATTATTTGGTGACAAAACACTGTCCTGCTTATGTTGCAGATTGTTGAGCTTCCCAACCATCCATACTATATTGGTGTCCAATTTCATCCTGAATTTAAATCAAGACCGCGAAAACCTTCTGCTCTGTTCTTAGGTAACTGTCTCTCTCTTTTTCTTTTTTCTTATTTATTCCTTGATTGAAGCTGAAGATTCATTTGCAAGTCTTAGTGGGACTCCCTCATTTGAGAAACTATATTGAGTGGCTGGGATAAGGATCAAACATTTCCGGCAATAGTCTGGGTTTGGCTCAGGCAAAGCTCAGCTCAGTTTGACTCGTAAATATGCAAATTTATTTTACATGTATATATCACATATATTCTAAAGATATTTGCATATATTATACGTATAATCAAAGTCTCAAGTCCATCTTAGCCCTCTAAAATCCTCTTTTGCTTAACCTGATTTGATTCAATAAGCCAATAGCTGGTAGTATTTGTTGATATTCTGACAGCTGTGAATAACTTTTGTTTGAAGTAAGATGGTGCTGTTCGTTTCAGGCCTAATAGCAGCAGCGTCTGGCGAATTAGAAGCTGTTCTACAAGGGTGCAGATGCCAAGAGAATGTCCCTCGTCCAATTAGCAATGGTACTAGGGAGAAAGTATATCGGAATGGCAATGTGAAGAAGCACGCAAGTATCAGATGTGACGGTGTATACAGCTATTGCAACGGAGTGTACTCTTGAAGGTTTTTGTTCTTCTTATCTTGTACTAACATGGATTTTGGCAAAGGAGTTTTGTTGACTGTATTAGAGGGATTGGAGGTTTGTATAGGCATTTGATTGCGGGTATATGTTACAGCTTTGGAGGAAAAATAGGTGATCCCAATATTTTAAAATGGGAAGCCTGTAATATTTTGGTACCTGTACAATGCCCTTCTGTTGCCCTTGCGTTTTTCACTTGGTGCTGTTAGGAGAAACAGTTGAGGTTGGCTGTAAATTTTTCAGTTTCTTTATGGTTTCCTGCTTAAGGTTAGGGCTTGTTTGTTTTTGTTTTTGTTTTTTTCTTCTGATTGTTAATCTTGTGTTATTTCATCAACAAAATGCTGTACGACTATTTTATGTGAGGGACTTTGTCCAAGCAGTATAGCTGGAAGACTGATTCACTTTACCTGACCGAGGTGTGAATTTTTAATTTACCCAACTTCTATGTTCTTTTAAATGTGTTTATTTTCATTTCTTTGTGTTAGCATATATATCATACCTAAGGATCATCTTCTCAAAATTTTCAATTGCAGTAGTAGCATATATGTAGTCCTGAAGGTAACACTTCTGCATAGGAATTTAGAAAATGAATAATCAGATGATCCTTACTTAAAACAATCATCCCTGTTTCTTGTGCAGAAAGAATTTATCATTTCTTATGTTGGCTCGAATGTCTAGGACAACCCGGGGGGAAGAGAGGGGGGTGAATTGGGTTATTAACTTTTCAAAAATTTTGAATAGATTTTCTAACTCTTTTTTACACAATTTTTAAACTATGGTAGACAAGTTACTTGAAATTTATATATCTTCAATATTCAATTTACATTGAAATGAACAAGATCTTGTGAAGCTTATTTATGTTAATTAAGTACACATGGATGGTGATAAACATCAGTGAGTATGGTGGAGAGAGTTTATGCGATCAATGCAGTGTGGGTCTATGTAATATTGTGTAAAAATAGATAAAAATGTAAAGTAAAGAGGAGAAAGTATAAACTTTTTTCTTATAGAGGTTAAGTTACACTACTGTGCTTATGTTCTCTTTCTCACGTCAACAATTTGAGTTTTCATTACTTTTTTTGAATTATTATAACAAACTAATTGGTTATGGTGTTTAGCTCACTAGTCACTTTGTATTACCTCAAATACTACTATTTACCTATTAAGATGTCAAACTTACATATCACTCATGTTCTACTAAATACTACAGTTTATCTACTAAGGTGTCAAATTCACCTATTATTTGTGTTCTACTGGATACTGAAGCTTGTTGATTAACGTGTTAAGTTTATCTATCACTCTTATTCCAATTAATATTAGAACTTGTCTATCAAGGTGTCAATCTCACATATCTCATATGTCCTCTTGACACAGTTTATAAAAAATTTCTACAAACTTTTCTTACAATTCAAAAAATAAGAATAAAAACTTTATAACTTTTACTCATCAAGAGAAGACATGCAAGTGAATGATGCAATTAGGGGTTTGACGAAGACTTAAAAGAAAGAAAAATATTTTCCTTAATGAAATACACATTTATGCTTGATGTTCTTTATTTTTCTGAATTTAGCTGGAGATAGTATTATAAGTAAGAATATTAAAACATTCGTTAGAGAGAATTTTCAAATTAGTTTGATCTCCAAAAAGATGCTGCAGAATTTTACCTAAATGTGTCGGAAATTATGTTTAATATATTTTGTATAATTGATAAGTTAACTTTAAAAACTCAATTAACTCTGAAAAATTTGTTTGGACTGAATATTATTTTATGCCATCAATATATTATTTTATGTGATATATCTAAATTATATTTTCTATACTTTTAATTTTTAAAATGATATTTTGATTCAAAAACAGTATGATTCGTATTAAGATATAATATAAATACATAATCGATCACATGTAACATTAAAAACGTAACTTTTTATATGTTTTGAGTTGTATTCTACTGAACTTGAGGTTACATCAGCTTGTCAGGGCGATATCCTTTATGCGTATGGAGATGATTTTTTGGATCACATTTATTATCACACACATATATAAAATCATAAATTTTTTTTCTTTTAAATTCATCTAATCGTATAAATTTTATTTCAAAAATGATCTTAAAAATCATATTTCTCAAATCCAATCTCTTCAAAAATGTTGATAATTTATCTTTTAAAACATTTGCATTTTAAAGAGAACTTTTATGGAAGAGATTTTCAAAGAAAAACTTTTTGAGTCTTAAACTATGTGATCTTTAATTTTAAAATGAAGATAAACAATCTTAAATAATTTACACTTTGTTCTTTAATGTTTGTCTTCTCCTTAGTGCTTTTTTTTTTTTTGTGGTTTGCTCATCTTTATTTAATCAAGTCTTTCATACTAACTCAACAACTCAAAAGGTATCATTACTTGAAAATAAGTTTGTGATATTGATCAAAATAAAAAAGTTATTATATTTTCTTCAACATTTAGACGTCTTGCACTTACTTTTTATGTATCTTTATCCACATCTCGAAGAGTCTCCCATGACATCTTTGCTATGTGGTTGTGCAACTAGTGATATGTGGAAAAATTAATAAAACCATAAATCACACATACTGTGCCCAATAGGGAAATAAGTGGTACCTTCTCTAGAAGGTGTGCACTTGTATTTTACAAGATCTATCTATAATCAATCACTTTTAAAGGACTAACCATGTTATTTCTTTCTAGTGCTAAATAGTCATGCAATTTGTGCTCTTGGAAAAAATAACAATACTCATAAGGCACAAGCACTTTGCCTTATCAAGAAACAAGGATACCAACTTTGAACAATTCATGCTTACATTTTGCAAGGTCCTTTAAAACTCCACCTATTTTTGGGAATACTCACCATGTTATCCTACAGTTTATGCAGAGCAGAAAGATTCTCTTTTTGTGGGAAATCGAGTTGTGTCTACCTATTAGTAACATTATGCCTCTTTGGGATGGAAGTGTTACAATTAAAAATAACATGTATTTGTGTTCTACACACTACTTCTAAACTCTACACGACTTCCAAATGGCCCTAGATCATTCTTGAACTATAGCATTATGCTAAAAAAATATACGGAATGAAGTGGTACCCACTAACCAAGCATTGTGTCACCCATGGTTAATAAACTAGTTCCTAAATAATTGACTAAGAAAATAAATTATCACACTTATCATTGTATTAAAAATATAATTCTGAAGATCGCTAAAATTATAGTAATAGACAATTTCCAAATATTTTCTTATAACAATCCAAAATAAGATTATAAATCAACTAATAGGATTATTCTTCTATCTAACAAATAATAATAATAATGATAATAATAATGATAAGAATATCATTCTCATTATTTTATGAGAGTCTATATATGGTATAATTAATTATCCTTGACCCATGTTTTTTCTCTTCAATGATGTGCGTTATGAGTAATGTACAACATGTAGTTGGAAGGATTCACCTGTGTGCCTACCTTTCTTCTTAAAACTCTAATTCAATTTTTTGATTTACTTATATTAAAAAAATTATATTGATCTCGATGAATAACAATCATTGATTCTTTTAACAAATATTTCAAAAGTTTTTGAAGTGTGTAGTATAGTGATCTTTTGAAAGAGTAACAAAGAACATAAAAATTTCAAATAAATAATAAAATAAAAGAAAGAAGGTATGAATACTCAAGTACGATAAAAAAGATAGCTTACATATGTAAAGGTGATTCATGATTTAAAGGCTCAAGAATTTCCGTTTTGATTATTTTTGGATATTTTTAAATTACTTTTTAATCCATTTTTTTAAAAAAGTACTTTCAAATAAAAGGTTTTCTAAATGTGAGGATGGAAGAAAGTTTAGGCTTAAAACTAGTTTTTTTTTTTTTATTTATAAAAATAAAGTTAGTAGCTCATGTTTTGAAATATGTGATAAAGCATGTGATGAAGTATTGGAAGATCATATTGACTACGACCTAATCCATGTAGACACGGAGTTTTATGCAATATGCACACATTTAATACACACAATGTTTATTTTTTTTTTGTCTTAATCAAATATTTTAATTAGAAATATAAAAGATTTCACTATCATATTTAAAACATCGTTTAAGTGAAAATTTAAAATTTTTAAGCTAAAGAGTTCTCTTATTTTTCGTGAGCCTTGATTTTTTGAATCATCTAATGATTCAACTTGTAATCCACTCTTCAATAGTAAAAATCTTGTAATTATTTTACCTTTCTATATATTCGTCAATAGAGAACATTATTAATGTTTTTATTTACTTTTTTTAGACATTGTAAGAAAGAATAAAAAAATTCTAAAGAGAGTTTTGCATTTGTAAAAATGAATTCATTTGTAAAGTGAATTCTTATGTAAGCTGAATAATATTCAACCTAATATTCAGTCCAAAAATTTTTAAATTTAAAATTTTAGTCCATTTGAGTTCAAATTTAATTCATTTAAAAATTGATTAATATTTTTAATATTAAAAATTAAAATATATATAAATTATATAGATTATAAAATATTAAATACACAAAACATATATATTTACATATATCCTTTTTTAACATTAAAAACTAAAATATTAATATATAAACCATATATTTAAAAAATTATATTTTATGAATCACTTTTGGTTCGCAAAGTGAACAAAAAAATATTCCATCCAATTTGGTTCGGACTGATGTTATACCGGTTCAATTTTTAGTCAAAGATTTTTATTATTTGGACCGATCTAAACCGGTGTTAATCCGGGCCGATGCTCAGCCGGACAACCAAACATGGCCCAACATGAAATTATACATAGTAAAATTCGTAGCCTGTGAAACATTCATCAAACTATAATCAGGCCACTGCAATCTCCTGCTCGTGTTTGCGCCAGGGCCGTAGTTCTTAAACTCAGCAAAGCGTATCCAGATTCGCCATCCCGTTCCTTTCCAGCAACTCAGCAGACGTTTCAACATTGGTTTACGCGGGTAAAGGTTGCAGCTCCGGAAGATTACGGCAGCATTGCTAAAGCTGGAATCTATAGTGCTCTATATGTCGCATTCTCTGTAGAATTGGCGGAGAGAGTGAACGCAGAGATTATCTTGGTGGCCTTTGAAGCTGCAGTGGTAGAAAGAGGAGACATCTGCGTTGTTCCTCAATGCTACTGTTTGATGCTTTTCAGGACTAAATCCACGCTCATAAATCGCTCTCCAGACCCAGTAAAGGTCGAAAAGCAGCACTGCAAAACCAGAGCAGCAGCAATTGGGGGAAACTAAAATCATTGATGTTCCGCCTTCTCGAGTTATAAATGTGGATGGTGGCTGCTTGTATCCTGGTGATTTCCTTTTCGACTGTGTTTTTTCTAGGTTCAACGTTCCTTGTTTCCAGCTCATGTACATAATTTGAACTTAAATTTATTAAGGTAGATATTGCATTGGCTTATCTTTGTCTTTGCTTCTCGCATGGGATGATAGCCCACACTTAATCTTGGTATCTTCAAGTTTTTTTTTTTTTTTTTTTTTTTATAATTTATCATTTCATCAACAAAAAGTCTTGTACTTGATCGGAATGGGATTAATTCGGCGTATTTGTTTAATTAAGTTTTTTGCTTTATGGGGTTCTTGAGAACTTTGTTTGGGTAACGATGAGTTCTTTGCGTTTGAGTTCTGCAAAATGAATTTTTCCCTTCTAGCCACGTTTAACAAGCTTCAATCTTTTTAGTTTGTATGCTTTCTTTCACGTCGGTGTGTCATTTCAACGTACGAGTATATTATAGTTAAAGATGAGTGCAGATTTTCTTTCTTACATATCCTAAATGACATCTGCCGGCATTTTAATTTTCTTAGGCTAAAAAAGAAAAAATAAAACGTTTTTGTTTGTATACCTGGCATCCAGATATCTTTTCTCCACTGCAGTTGACATTTCTGGACGCCCATAAAGAAAGGAGGGGAAGCTCTGGGAGAGGGATCAAAAGCAGTTCAATAGAAGATTCAAATAGCTGATCGCAAAATAAATCTAATAAAAAATAAATAACGTCCTTATGTCTTGGTGCCAGGATGTTGATGAAACTAGGGTTCTCATTGCTCCAGGTGTGTTGTGATACACTCTATCTTACTTATCTACTTGTTTTTGCTGCAACTATATTTCTTCAATCCAACTTTTGCTTTTTACATCACAGATCCAGGGGTAATTGGAAGTAATCTTGGACGTTTTCTGTTGCTTCGACATCCCAAATCAGGTATTTAATTTGGGATTTCTAACACAAGTGCTACATATGATTGGTTGCCACAATATTCTAATCTGAGTTTTGCACTATCTCTTGTTTAGTATTTTAATACAATTTTTTATACTCAAAGTTTATTGTTCGATATGGTCTAGTTATGTAATAAATGTTTTCATTTGTTTAACAGGGAATGCAACTCGTTATCTCTTTGTTAATGGGGTGCTTCAAGAACTTCACTGGTTTAAGGAATCTTATCGGTCTTGGTTTTTAGGCGATTATATTTGTGAAGGTAGATGTTGATTACATGGTTGTTTACTGTTAACTATGTCTGTGTATCAATGTCCAACATTGTTTGGTGTCATGAGATATATTTACTTTGGATATAGTCGTGAGTATGCATTTGTAGTCACATATACAACTGGTACTCAATTTCTGACTTAATTAGCTATGGTTATTAGTAGGTTACGCAATTTCTGTTAGTTATTTTCCGTTTGTTATTTTTTTGTTTTGATTTGTATCTTGTATATGTTAGAATATTCCTAAGGCTAGCTGGTGTCAAGCTATATTGTAGCGTTGTCCTTTTCGTACATGTGATTAATACTAACAGTAGGTTGTTATGCAGCAGTATGCTAATGAGAATTATCCAGAATCCTAAATTTTTCTCTTTACTGTCTCCTCTGCTCGTCCCTCTCTTCTGCAATTCTCTAAATTCTTCACTTTTCTCCCTCATTACTTCTTCTATTCTACTCTCTCAGTCTCCAAACCAACCATAGTAAACCCTAATGTGTTAGACTCCTGATTTCATCCCCTCTTGGAGCCATTGTTAAATACTTTTACTTCTCTAAAAAGAAAAAAGATTGAAACTGTAGCTATTTTACACATGTTAGTTACATATTTCAAATCCTTTATCCTTATCATTGATATTCAATGTTGTGATTATATGTTTTCATAATCTTTTCAATAACTAATTTCCTGTATCAAGCAGTCAAGTTGACTGGATTTGTATTTCTTCTCCTTTTTCCTATGAGCAGATGGCCGCTTATATATGGCTACTCCCATTGATCCTATTTTTGTTATGTTGCCTATCTTCGAAGAAGCAAGAATGAAGGTGAAATCTTTGATGTTTAATTCCCTGCACAAGGACTAATAACAAAATTCTCAATAATGTTTCTTATTGCAATTTCAATTAATTTTAACTTTCATCTTTTTCTTAAATCTTACGGTAGAAAAATGTAATTAAATTTTCATTTATATTTTGCTTCAATCTTTGTTTCAAAAAAAGGAAAATGACTGGTATTCATATGTGTATATACATATATATCTCAAACTTATACATTTCCTTTTCCTGTTAAATCTGGAATTATTGTGTTTTCTTCTTGTTGAGGATGTAAATTTGAAATTGATGCAGAAAGTGGAAGATCCTGGGAAGTTCAGGCAATTAGATGAGATAATCTTTGTTCCTGGCTATCCTGGATATCAAGATTTATTATCTCTTGTGGAGAACTTCATGCACATTGTCTGTGAAGTTAGAGGTCATCTACAACCTATTTTCATATGCAAAAACGTGATTACAAAGATGCTAAGATATGTTATTTAGCTCGCATTATGTTCTGAGCTATGGTCTTTTCTAATATCATACAATCTTAATATGCCAGTTTTCTTGTTATATAAAAGGTAATAATCTGTGGTCCATACGGTATCTATTTGTACTTGCAGCATTCAGCTAGGAGATTTTGATAATTCTCCGAGTCATTTTTGTCTTGTAAACAAAATATCTTGATAATGTTGAGGATGGATATATTCTTTTGACTTTACAATTTGATAATGCATACTGATTCTGTCAACCGCATTTAGGTGTTTTACACCATAGAAAAAAAAAGAAAAAAAAACTATATGTATGTGTGGTGGTAAAATCTTCTCCAATATTTATAGTCCGATGCAAGACTGAGGATAGGCAATGCACGCCGGATTGATAAGTTGATGCATACGGAAACTAGAGACATGCTATTGACACAAACTTTTAGAGAGAGGATGTTGGAATTTTTGTATTGTGTAACCATCATATGAAATAAGAAGAAATTTTCAGAGAATAATATATCGAAATGTTTTCTTTCTTTGAAGATAAAATTTTTGTATGCTGTATCGATCATTTGAAACCAGAAAAGTTGGGCACTAAATGTTATAGTTGCTTAACACTGTCTGTGTTTTCCATCCTTCAATATTTTTTCTCTTTGCAGAAATTGGATCAACAAAGTTCTACAGGCTTGATGACTCAAAGGTTTTAGCTTGGCTGTACTATAAGGTTTGCTTTCTCTGATTAATATTATTTTCCTTTTTCTAGTTCATGAAGTTTGAATGCCATTCTGTTTCTTAATTTTGTATCCGTGTTCACTTTGTGACATAATCTGTATTTCCATACTGCATTCTCATCTGTTAATTGCATGTGCCTCATTCTTTTCTTGTATATTTCTGTGGAGATGCCTTTATAATGTTATTTCCTTGTAAGATACAAATCTTTAATGTCTCTCATCTTTTGAGTATGGACTGCAGGTATGCCAATTAAAACAGACTCTACCAGCACTGGATCGGAACTATGCTGCTCAGGATGAGAAGGACACATGTAATGTATTCTTGAGAAATGACCATAGCCTTTTGATTTCAAGCATACATGGTTACACAGATATACAAGTAGAAGATAGTGTTTGCTTCCATATGCATGTGTAAATGATCATATCTATCATGTATATGGAGTATTCTTAGTAAGAAGAAAAGTAAAATGATCATATTTTCTTATGCCCCATGAAATCTCTCCTGTGGTTCAAAAATCTATATAAAGCATTGTGCTTTTTATTCTTATACTGTTCTGTTTGTACAGTGGCAGATGCAATATCAATAGTAGGGGAGTACTTGAGAGCTGAGCCTTGGTTGAAGCTTTTATGTGATCATTTGAAGTATTGTCCTGAAACTCGTTCCTGATTAGATGAAAGATGATTTCTTTCTTGATATTTGAAATTAGGAATGCTGGTCAAACTTATTCTGTAAGCATAGTAATAACATAGTGAAGGTATTGGTGCAGGTTAGATTCTGCAGAGGTTGCTAGGAGAGCATCTCATTCGGAAGTTATTGCAGCTAGCAGGGAGAGTAACATGGAGTTACCGAATCATGTTAAGGTATACATTAGTTCTTTGGGGTGTAAGGATTCCTGATGCTTGTAATTCATTATGTTTGATATTTTCTGCTTGTTTATCAGGAAAAGAGCAATGATAGAAGGATCACAAGAAGTGTAAAGCAGAGTAAAAAGGCAAAAGTGGAGACAGAATCACGGAACATAAAAGAAATGTTCTTCAGAGCTTCAAAAAGAGCAGGCTGAACCGAACCATCTTTCTTAAAATGTTGAATTTGATTTGTTAAATTTTGTGCTCTGCCTTGGTGGTTGTTAAAAGCCATAGTATCAAAGTTTGTGAAGATTGTTATATATTCATGGACCATAAATGATTTAAAGCACTCTGATTGTGAATGATTCTTCTTTTATTTTGTTTACTGAAAAACAAAAGCTGATCTCACATGGTAAAGAAGCTTATTTGGCCCAATCATAAATGGGGCGTAATGCACTCAGAGCACACAAAAACCTCTCCAAATTTTGTTATTATGTTTGATATTATTATGTTTTTTATTTATTATTATATTTTTAATATTTAGGTTTTCTCAAATGGAAGAAAAGAGAATGAAAAAAGTAAAAAAGACTTATTCATAAATTGTTCATTGTACCTTGCTATTTTACTAATATAAAACTATATTGAAAACATTTTTTATGATAATTTTTTTTTTCTTTGCAAGTGAAAAAAAGAAAGTGACCCCAAAAAATTAAAGGATTGCAGTGATCTTTATGGTGGCTTATCTTGTGTATTTAATGAAGAACCCAACAAGGTGAAATTCAAATGAAGAGATGAATGCATTTGTTCATGGAAGGGGCTCACAAGGCCTCCATTGCTTCACAGATTCACTTAAACAACTTGGGACTGCAGCAGACCATGAGGCCAGATCTGGGAAACCTCCCGTCAGTGCAAGAAAATTTTGACCTTGACTTTCAGGCATTCTCTTCCAGCTTACCTGTCTCCACAAAATTGCCAACTATCAGCTTCCTTTCTTCTTAGGCATGCTACTGAAATTATCAAACCATGCATGATTTTTCACCAAAAACTAGTGCTCATTTATAATAAAGTGTCTATCTTCAAGGCCCAGCATTTTTTTGAAGGACAATAAAGTGAAAAGTTAAAATCATGGCCAGGAAATTGACAGTTCAAACTAGCAATTTTCCCAAAAGAGTGCTGCTGTCGGAAGAGTAAGATTAAGGAAAGCCATACTTGTAGAGGAAATGCTTGAGATAATGCCTTGACAGTAGAATTTTGTACCCAAGTGGCATCAGGTAATTTTAACCGAGGCTTTCCATCTATAGCATCAGATGCTCCATCAATATCACCACAATTCACCATAAGACGGCCGTTGGGCATTAATCTCTTGCTCAAGTCAAACCAAGTTGCTACCTGAAAATGATAAAGATCAACTATAAACTGCAGTTAAAGATGACACACTAAATGCTTTTTTTTTTTTTTTTTTTGTGTTTCTCTAATAAGAAAATGAAACCGATTGCATAACTTCTATTAATGAGCAAGGAGTTTTCTAAACGTTCAAATCCTTTTACAATAACCAGGAAGCTACCTACTAAGAAGAAGAGAAGATGGCACTTCCAATCTGCTGTTTGCTACATTTTCAAGGAATACCTCCTCTACCAACCACGAGCATGCAAATCCATTATCCTCTAGGGAAAATATTCTCATTTCGTTCCGTAATTTCATCCTACCATCTGATATGCTACTTCTTTATATAAATTAAATTTTCTAATCCTATAATAGATTATGTTTAAGGAAACAGAAATTTTTCTAAGGATTAAGAAATGGCCTATCCCCATATGCCCTTACCTCAAAGAAGTCAAAAAGTTCAGTCCATAAAAAGCATATCCATGTATAGAGCAACTGAAGGAACTTTAATGATAGTAAAAAACTAGTAAGACCTGGTTATGTGGACATCAATATCTAAAATTATCTTAAGTTTTACTGATATCAAATGATCACATATAGTACAGGAAGAGAGGAACATAATCAACGGTCCAATTCTAGATGCTTTATCATTTCAGCATAAAAACTCGGCCTCAAAATTTTCAACTTCGGTAAGAATGCACTTTCTACAATCGCTCTAACACTGGAAACCAACACAAGTAACAAAGTCTTAAAAGCCCAAGATATGCAGCAAAACATTCAAAATTGAAAAAGTGATCAAAGAATTCATGATGAGCAGCTAAGCACCTTGGGCACCAAGGATCAGTTAAAACATATGTACATACCTCTTGCAGTTCAGTCAAAACCTTGCCATTTGAAAACAAGTCAATGATAATCCCTGAATGTTATATGTTCGCACAAATTAGTAAAATGATAGGTAAGAAGTTCAACATGAACATGGATAGGTGAAATATTACGATATTTGAAAATACAGTGAATAATAGATGTCAAATAAAATGAAAAATAAGAACTCCATCCTGTCTCTGTAAAGTCACTGCAACCAACACATTCAGGATGGTAGCCAGTGGTAAGGGCTCCATTCTTTGCACAGAGAGGTGTGAGGTTTGAACATAGTCTGTGTTTCCTCCAAATGAGGAAAATGAAACATTTTGCTTGTATTTTGGTAGAACTATAGTAACAGACTCAGCCTAAGAGTAACAAAAATAATTCAAATTGGACATTATGCTGTTGTTAGGAACTACTATAGTCATGTCCAAGAAGGGCTTTTCCACCCTTTGAGGAATTAAAAAAAAGAAAAAAATACTATAACCAAAGATTAAAATGGTGCCTGTACTTAAAAAGCAAACAAATCAATTAGAAATAATACAAAAGATAGTTTTACTTCCTAACAAGGGGTGCCTGTTAAACGGAAAAAAAAAGGAGCTATTTTCCTTTATAAGGAAAGTGAAGATTCCGACTGTCAAAAGCATAGATACTTGCGAAGTGTTTCATCCAGCTAGCAGTGCAAAGTATGGGCATAATTCACTAGATGTAAATTTTGAGTTCAAGTGGGTACCTTAACAATTGGTATAGTGTTTTGGTTCGAAATTCAATTGAACCATTTATTAAGTTCAATAAGTTCAACATTTACAGTTTAGGATTAGAATTTTCTCATCTCTGAAACAAATTTCAATAACTACTATTAACATTTAGAATTTTAACCTTTAGAAGTTGCATAAGAGAATCTCCAAGGACTAATATTACTGCTTAGAATTTAAGTCTCCTAACAACTAATTTTTTTACAATTTCCAACTACTAGTTAATTCTCAAACAATTGCCAACAACCAGCATACATTTAGAATTTAATTACCCGAAAATTATCTTTTCCAAATTTCGAACAACTAATTAACTCCCAATTACAAGGTTAAAGTTAATATCCTGCTGCAATTCTCAAAAAAAAAGTTGACTCTTCATCTTCAACAGATCTTAAACTTTCTTTCTCCAGACTTCAGAGTACACTAAGACAACCTTATACCTTTATCTTGGCTCTACCCTCTTCAGCCGCCTTCTTGATCATCTTCTTCCCAGAAGCAGAAAATCTGACAAAATATACCTCTGCTCTTCTCTCATCAATGTCTACAACTTTCTTCGTCACCACAAATAATAACCTCTCATCTTTTCTTCCCCAAATGCAGCATCTTCTCCTCTGTTTCACAATTCCTACAGAGTTCAAGCAAGTTTCAAATCCAGAACCAGAGGCAACAAGCCTTCGTTCAATGCAGGTCTGTGATCGAAGTTCCTTCTCTCTCTCTCTCTCTCTCTGTATATATACACACACACACACGCAAACATATGCATATAGCTCTAGTTCTAGAACCAGAGGCAGCAAAGAGTCCTCTCTCAACTCTAAATCCCAAATCTCAAGTTCTTTTCTTCTCCAAATGCCTGGTTCTTTCACCTCAGTGATCGAACAAGATGAACCAACACAATTTCAAACCAAGATCAAGTTCAACGTAAGCAAAAAGTAGATCAAAGGTGGTTTAGTGAACCAAGTACTAGGATTAACATTCCTCCAATTTCTTATGTTCCAACTCATCCAAGATTGTTATTGGAGAGGGGGTTCAAAAGCAACCGAACCTAGGCACCTGATGCACCAAGTATCAAGAAATAACTTGACCGTTACTCCTTGATACTCCAACCACTTTGAATCGTCAGATCACTCATTAGTTTTTTTTTTTGAGACAAACAGACCACTCATTAGTTTTATCTTTATTGTTTGAGGACAAGTCAAATTATTCTTGATTTTCAGAAAAGACTAGTTATTTTCTTCTTCCTCAAATCAGTCATGTTCCTAGAATTCCAAGAACAGTCAAAAACTTTCTTTGATTGTCCTCTTAATCACCAAGAACTTTCTTTGTGCAGAGATTAGCATGACCACTAGGAGAACATATATCACTATAAAAGGAAAAATGTAGAACAGCTCCCCTCTCCCAGCAAGAGTGGAAGTCAGAACAAATGATTGTGCGTACGTGATAATCAGAAGAGGAGACTTTTTTTTTAAATAAATAATCAGCAAAGGAAACATGCACATATAAAAGATTTGAAGGGTATCTCACCAGCATATTTGGTAGAAACATCTTCCAAAGGAGAAAGAGCATCATCAATACGAACAAGAAGTCTACCTCCAGCCTGAGTGAGCCTCTCAAGATCTGATAGTCCTAGATATTCTCTTGCTTTGTCAATCAACTAGCACGCATTAAACATCTTGTAAGGATCCGGCCACCGGGAAATCCAAATGCAATAGGATACTCATTAATTTATATATGATTTCACAATGAAGAAATATTTTAGTACGGTTAACATTTTTAAGAATCATCACATATTTATGGTACTAAGAGGATCTTGTCATCACACCTCTGCATTGTTGGCAATCAGGAAGAGGATAATTTCCAATATTAGGACAATAAAGTTCAAAATATTTCTATTCTTTTCTTTTCCATTGACTAACCGAACATAGCATCAACAAGAGGAAGTTTGCATCTCAATGTTATGATGCTTTTCCTTTCATCCAGATAAGACCAAATATCCTCAGATATGGTATTCTCCAAAAAAACAAGTGTGTAGGTTACATTTTCATGGGATAAATTGGGGTTTGCAGAACATTCAATACCTCATTTAATAGGAGATTTATATGCCTTAGTGATGAAGAATCGTGTTAGAACAATGCAACCTGATTTATTCATTTAAAGGTCCCAAAGGCCTCCCTACCTACAGTTCTGACATCTTAATTTCCAAAGAACTATGCAAACTTTTCATGTTTGGCTTCCCTAATCTATGAATTCTCCAAAGTTTTATATATTTAGATGAAACTACGTGTAAATAGCAGTTTATGCCTGTATGATCAACAAGAGTCGAGACTACAAAATCTCACAAACATGAACTAAAGGGAAAAAAATAAATTTAAGACAATGGCTAGCATGAATAGAAATTCATTTGATTTCCAAAAGTTGTCACAGAAAGATATATAAATATTCCTCACAATTTCATCAATCTCCCAGCCTTCAAGCTGCAACGAGGGCCAGGATTCAAGTATTAGATGCGCTGCAGTTCCACCACCCTGAAAGATACAAAAAGATTGCCTTGACGTGTAAAGAAGGTAGGCACGTGAATCATGATGGCAAAATCAGGTACTTTACCAAGCCATAGATTGCAATTGGACCTTGTGGAACAATAGCTGGTAAACTCGCAAACTCATCCTGCAATATAAAAGTGGAAAAAAATCAAATAGACTAGATACAGCAGTTAGGTCGCCATCCATAGTCCAAACTGGAATGGAATTTGTCGTGATTAAAAGCAGAAACTCTGAAAAATGAGGTATAAAAAGTGCATAGGTTGCTTAAAACAGAAAACTGGAAATAATGGGAAAGTTTCCATGTGCTGAGAAGGGTAAGAAGGAACATCTATGGGACAATAATTTAAAAAAAGAAAAAAGAAAAAAAGAGAACTTGACAAATTGAAGGAGGAAAATGGAGATACCCAGTAGGATCCAGTCCATTTCTCACCACCCTTATTAACAACGCTGTGGACGTTGTCTGCATCAAGATGAAGTTCAGAAGCAAGTGCTGAATAATTACAATATAGATGGCAAGGATTTAATCGTGAAGATAAAAAGATAAACTGAGAAGAGAGAGCATACGAGTAGAGTCGAGGAGAAGAAACCTAGAAGTAGGTGTATCCACAATCATTATGTCATTATATTTGCTGCTTACGGCTATCAGTACCCGGAACTCCTCTTCTTCATCCTCCTCAGAATCCATTTTTGCATTTTCATTTCTAAGACATGAACAAATTGACTTAGATTTTAGATGAGATAACTTATTGACAAAGGGTTTTGGAAACAGTCCAAGGGATGAGAGGAAGATGAAGGCATTCTTTCTGCCTTGGTTTCGCCACTGATATGGATGCCATTTCACACCACCTGCTACTGCTAGCAAATTTCTTGGCGCCACCACCAGCAAAGCCATCTTCTAAATCCAAATACAGCCTTTAGATGGGCCTTCCCTTCTGTTGATTGTTTACATCTGTAAACATTAATAGGATAAAAAGAAGTTGAAGCCTTATCTTCGTCTTTACTCTCTTGTCTCCATTCCTCCATAGTCCATCCTCACCCCTGGTTTAGGGCCCGCTCCATCTTGAAGCCCAAAGTAAAACAAAAGCCTTTCTCGTCTCTCTCCGCCGCCCCATGTTAAAAGCACAAGCACTTTCCTTCTTGCCGATTTTGTGCGGAGGCGGAGTCTCAGAAGGGAAGAGCAGGTCTATTTTTCTTCCAATGATCATACAATATGTTTCTCTTCTGTATCTTACATTCTTTTCCTTTGGGTACACAAGTGTCTTCAATTCATAATCAACTTTTATTTTTTTTCCTTGAAAAATTCGTTTATTTTTTTCTTGAGAAAATATGCAATCAGTTAATGGGCATCTGCTATTTGGTTGCCAACACATAAATCCCATTGTGGGAGTAATGAAAACCTCTTAATCATCTTTAAATTACTGGCTTCTTTTCTTCTCCCCTGTACTTCATCACTTCATTTATACTGTTTAGTATAAGCTGCATCAGACTAGTTTTTTATATGTAGATTTATATCATTGTGCTTTTGACAGGCATGGAAGTAAAAGGAAACTTAAGCAGCTTTGTAGTTGGGTATCTCCCGACGTTGATGTATATTCCGGAGTTCATCACTGAAATCGAGCAAACCAACCTCCTAGCCAATGTGCCAATCCCCTTTTATCTTCCCTCCCTTTATTTTGCTATTATGCTTTTTTCTCCTTTTTGTGAAGAAGTATAATTTTCTACTACTTGCTTTAATCATGGGGTTTCGTGCTCATTTTACAGATTTATGGAGCACCTCCGTCCAAATGGAAATCTTTGAAAAACAGAAGACTGCAGAATTGGGGTATATTGGAACTCTTATGCCTCGTTTTCTTTCTCTGTCGATGTGAAAAATATTATTTGCTGTTGTATGGATGGTGAACTTGTTTTCTTTTATATGGATATTGACAGGTGGTGTAGTTCATGAAAAGGGTCTCCTTCCGCAGGACAGTAAGTGAGTGTATTACTGAATCATTGTTACATTGGCCAAAACAGTAAACTGAGATTCATTAGTTTTCCTGTTCTCTGGGTTTATATAAATGAAAATTACCAAATTACTACTTACTGTGCTTTTAGAGGGTGGAGATATAGCTATGTGAACTCTTTCAAGTTCAATTTCAATTCATAATCTGACAATTAGATACCATAGATTGATATGTACCTGGTAGAATGGGTTATAAGTGAACAAGCACTGATAGGGAAAATGGGATGTGGGTGGGAGTGGGTATAGTCCTATTTACTTGGGGAGTAAACTAGGTGCTTCCAAGGAAACAAAAAATATAACTCAATTATCAAATGTGAAACATAAAGATTCCAGGAACTTTTGAGGGCAAGGATGTGCAGATGAAAACAAATTCAATGGTGTAGAGAAGGGATTGATTTAGCTGATTTGGTCCCTTGGAGTAAGTTGAAGTCCTGTTCAGAAACGAGACTAGTGAAACTTGCCCAGTTTGGTTCACCCTGCCTTATAAGTCAGCATTCAACTTTTTTCACTCTTATAGATCATCTTATCTTGCTCAAAAGGTTGGAGTAACTAAGCACTAAAAGTTCAAGTCTGAAAACGCAGGATCCAATTGAGAGTGAACAGGCACCTGAGATTTATTTGAAAAGATGGAAAGAATGTAAAGCATGAAATAAGAATGGGCCCTTCTTGATGTAGAGTGGATTCAGTTTAGGATAAATAGATCAGAAATTATAATTCTTTTAAATTTAAAATTAAGGTATCACTTAGGAGTATATTGGTATTAGTAATAGTGTTGGTATTTTGTTTTGAAAAATTCTTATTCTAATTTTATTGAGGCAAAGTTGTTGGGAAGCACTTAAACTACCTATATAGTCTCACTTTTAAGACAGTCCAGTTATTTAATAAAAAATCCTTGAAAATTTTCTCAGTCTTGATTTCTAATACAATCAAACTTAACAGGGATACATAATAATTATTTGGTTCGGTAACTAAGAAACTTGAAGTGTGATTTCTTAAGTTTTATCCTAAATTCTAAAAAACTTGCAAATTAATTCCTAATTTATCTACCATCAATTTGTATTAGAGGCAGAAAAAAATGCTAACCCACATCTAAGTAGTCCCAAACCATATGGCTGAAAGAAAACCTATAGAGATTGTAAACCCTAAAGCAGACAAGGCAACTGCTTGTCAGATCAGCATGCACCAGCAAGGTGTGACTTACATAGGCCTCATCATTTGAATTAGGGACCTCTGACGACTCTCTGAAATTGAAAGAACTGCTGCTCACTAAATTGCCATACTCATATCATAAAACCGTGATTAAGCACACCCTGAGAACTCAATTCTGGGAGCAGATAGCAGGGATAATCTTTTATGTATCTTTTGTAAAAAGTCCAGATATACCAAAGACAAGTTTTCTAAATTACATGATAACCTCAGTACCTCCAGCAAAAAGTGGAGATACAAAAATAACTCACAGAAGATTTGTAAATAGGTTCATATGACTAACCAACGGGAAAAAGAAGCACCTGTCGATATTGTTGCTTTTAAGGCTGAGATTGAATGACTGCAAAATCAATTGGAGGATCTTGAAAAGCCTACTGGTATAAGTGTAATAAAGCACTCAAGTATCTTTCTTTTTTACATGGTTTGAATACCTTGAATAAAGCATTTGAAAATTGATGGGTAATAGATTCAGGAGCTATAGATCATATGATGATTACTCTTAAGTTTTTTTATACGTATCTTTCCTATCCAATTAACAAGAAGATTGCCACTACAAATGGTTCCCTATACCATTGCAAGCAATAAGAACATTAAGATTAGTCCTACTCTTTTCCTAAAAAATATGTTGCACATTCTCAAATTGTGCATTAATCTTGTGTCAATCAGTAATTTATTACAACACTTGAACTGTAAAGTAACTTTTAACTCTTCTTATTGTAACTTTTAGAACCAGAATTTTGGGAAAATGATTGGATATGCTGAAGTCAGACACAAACTCACTACTTGAATGCACTTGAAAGAGTTTTTTCTACTGTTACCACCAATCCCATCATTCTCTATTTTGAAGGTTATGTTTTTTTATTATCTAAAAATTCAATATGTGAAAATTTATACAGTAATATCTGTGAGTTTGCAAAACATAAACGTGTAACATTTTCTATTAGTAAGAAGAGAAGTTCAGTTCCATTTTCATTAATTTACAATGATATTTGAGAATCAACTAACACACGTAATATTTACGGGACTCGAGGATTTCTGTCATTTATTGACAATTGCGCTAAAGTCACTTATTGCGCTAAAGGCACTAAAGTCAATAATTCACAACGACATTTAGGAACCAATTTACACACTTAATATTTCTGGGGCTTGGTGAGTTGTGTTATTTATTGACGATTGCACTAAAGTCACCTGCATAGAGATCTAGAAGAAGAAATTTATATGGATATTCCACTAGACTTTGACAAAGAAACATGATCAAATAAAATGTGTAAATTAAAAAAGACATTGTATGAACTCAAACAATCACAAAGAGCATGGTTTGAAAAGTTTACAAGGGTGATAATAGATTTAGGATTAAGCAGGCTCAGGAAAATCACATCCCATAAATCAAACACTTAGAGACAAGGGGAGTTAGAGTTCTCTTAGATTACATTCATGACATTATTGTAAAAGGAAATGATAAGAAGGCACAACAGACACAAATAGTGTCTGATAAAAGAATTTGAAATACAAAAACTAGTAAGTTGAAGTATTTTCTTGAAATTAAAGTTGTCCACGTTAAATATCAGATTTTTATTTTTCAATAAAAATACATTCATGATCTGTTAAAAGACACTGGAAAGTTAGAACGCAAACCAACTAGCGATCCTATTGATCCTAATTATAAATTAGGAATAATAAAAGATAATATGTTAATAAACAAGGAAATATATTAAAGATTAATTAGGAGATTGATCTATCTATCATATATGAGACTAAACATCACCAATGCAGTAAGTGTTATAAGTCAATTCTCGTACAACCCGAAAGAAATATCCTACAACCAGCTTGTAAAGTACCACGATACCTAAAAAGGTCACCAAGTAAAGGAATTATGTTCAGGAAGAATGACAAATTGCTCGTACAAGTTTATATTAATGTTGATTATGCAAGATCAATTGTAAACAAAAGATCTACTACATGTTATTGTACCTTCCTTAAGGTTAATATGAATACCTGGAGAAGTAAAAAGTAAAATATAATTGTGAGATTGAGTGCAGAATCGAAATACCAGATAATGATATAGAGATATGTGAACTATTATGGATTAAAAAAAATTGAAGAACTTAGAATCAAATAAAAAAATCTCGTGTCTGTAATGTGGTTATAAGTCATTTATAAGCATCACTCAGAATCTAGTTCAACACAACCAAACCAAGCATGTTGAGATCATAAACATTTTATCGAAGAAAAACTTAACAACAGTCTAATATATACCAGATACATACCTATCAATTCTCAACTGACAGGTATGTTAATTAAAGACTTAAGCAATTGAGCATTTTAAACTCTTATTGGCAAGTTGATGATGAAAAGCATGTACTTTCCAGGTTGAGGGGGTGTATAAAAAAGAAGGTAAATTATGTTAAAGGGTATAAGGGTAAATTACACAATTTGTAGTTAATTGTAATTAATTATTTACTTCATTTTTTGTTCTAAAAAACTTGTATATATAGAGTTGTAATATTTAACAGAATACATATCAAACCATTCTTGACATATTGTTTAAGAGTATATTATAATTTTGGTTATATTAGTATGAGTATTTATGTTTCGGCAAATTCTTAGTAGACTAACCTATTTGAAAGAGTGTTAGAAAGCCACAAATAGTTTTATAATTTCGCTTTTGAGAGCAATCAAGTTTCTCAATAAGAAGTCTTTAATAATTCTCTCAATCTTATTGGTCGCATGATACAATCGAATCTTAACTATCATTCTCAAGAATTCTTAGATGTGATATCTAAGAAACCTTACGTGATACCTAGGGTATATCCCAAATTCTTTAGTAAAAAAATAGTTCTAATTTGTCATAATTATTTCTTCTTTTTTCTAGGAGTTCAAACGATCGAATCTACTGTCAGCAAATTCACTTGAGAGAATATGCAATTTTTAGGAATAGACTGTAGGTCTTAAAAGTGCAGATGCCAAAGAGCTAGCCACTATCGTCTTATATATAATGAGGACGTAAATAAAGTTGTTAGAATTTTGTTAGGTTTTTGTTAGAATTTGATTGTATTTTTCCTATAAATTGATATCTTATGGTGATGGAAATTATAAGCAGAAGTAGAATTCCTATTCTCTAAAACTTCATGGTATTAGAGCATACCTGATCCAAGAGAATCATCCCTACTGTGCCGAAGTCACAAATGGCCACAGGTGAGCTTCTGTCTTCTCCACTCGAGGGCTGATCGGGTTCCTATCATCACACACCCATCAACAACGGTGTGGGTAAAATGTCTTCGTCCTTTATCATAGGACACAAACTAAACGGCAGCAAATTACTTTCAAATGGTCGTTGTCTATTCTGCTGTTCATCCGAGGTAAGGGGCACGACGAGTATCTCATTAGCGAACTCATACCTCCTTTTACGACTGACCTGAATGCTCGTACATGGAAGATCGAAAACAGCATGGTCAATTCGTGGCTCATAACTTCAATGACTTCATAAATCGGAGAGAATTTCCTTCTCTATGAGACCGCGCATGAGATTTGGGAAGCAATTCAGAAATTCTACTCTAGCAAGGAGAATACCTCTGCCATTTTTGAGATAGAATTGACTCTTCATGATCTTCGGTAAGGTGAGTTAAGTATAACTCAATATTATAATGCTTTGACCCGCAGCTGGCAGCAATTTGATATCTTCGAAGAGCATCGATGGAGCTATCCCGAAGATGCGAAAATCTTCAAATCGATTGTTGAACAGAAGCGAGTCTTTGAATTTCTGCTGGGATTGAACAAAAACCACGAGGTTCGGGGACGCGTGCTGAGTATCAAGCCACTGCTGAGTGTTTGTGAGGTCTTCTCTGAGATTCGGCGAGAAGAAAGTCGAAGGAAGGTCATGCTGGGAGACACCGAATTCACCCACCAGGCCGCAAATTCCTCTCCGCTCACAACCCATGCTCGTACGAAGAAGACGAGACCCTGGTGTGACCACTGTAGGAAGCTCGGGTACACACGCGAAAAGTGTTGGAAGCTTCATGGCAAGCCAATTGGTTGGAAGCCCTCCAAGCTAGAAAACTCAAACAAATATCAGAGAAATCACGTGACTGCTGAAGAAATTTCACCTGCTGTTATAGAGAGTAGTCCCTTTAGTCTTGAACAGCTGGAAGCTCTCTAGCGCATACTGTCCTAGAAAAGTTAGCTGGTCAGTGCTTCAATGGCACACAAAGGTAATATTTTTGGTTTGTCTGCTTACTCAGAAAAAAGTCAGGTTTGGGTTGTAAACTCAGGAGCATCTGATCATATGACTGGAGATGCCTCAATATTTCAAAAATACAGTAAGTGTAAAGAAGATTATTCAATCAGAATTGCTGATGGGTCTCTCTCAAAAGTGGCAGGAACGAGTTCTATAAATTTGTCTCCTAATTTGATTCTTTACTCAGTCCTTCATGTTCCAAATCTGGATTGTAATTTGTTATCAGTAATCAAACTATGTGAAGATTTAAATTGTGCTGCCAAGTTTGTCTCTAATATGTGTGAATTTTAGGATTTGGACTCAAGGAGGATGATTGGTAATACTAGGATGAGCTCAGGACTATACCTATTTGTAGAAGACAAACTCACAATGCAGTTTGTGCAAACTTTGTTTTTGTTTCTGCAAATAATGATCGTGATATTATATTGTGGCACTATAGAGTAGGACATCCAAATTTCGTGTATTTGAAAATGTTGTTCTCTTTACTATTTAAAGAAAAAGATCCTATTTCATTTCAGTGTGAAATATGTCAATTTTCTAAATATGTTCGAAGTTCATTTCTTAGTATGCCATACAAACTATCAAAACCATTTGTATTAATTCATAACGATGTATGGGGACCTTCTAGGGTCATCAACATCATCGGAACTAGGTGGTTTTTATTCTTTATTGATGATCATACAAGAATTACCTGAGTGTTTCTTATGAAAGAAAAATCTGAAGTTGGATCTCTCTTTAAAAAATTTTATACAATAATCCAAACACAATTCCATGTTACCATCCAAGTATTGAGATATGACAATATTTGTGAATACTTT
>NW_019014662.1:699866-718487 GCF_000150535.2 Carica papaya | reverse complement strand
TTAACTAGAAACAATGCCTCTGAATGAAAGACCAAAAAATAAAATAAATAAAAAATAAAAAATCAAACAATATTGATATGTAGCTCACTTTTATTTGATAACACAACGTATAAAATCTAATTTCTAATGTAATTAATTTGAAGAAAAAACATGAATATATATATATATATATGTATACTGTAAAAAGTACTTTTAATGTAAAATTAGTAGTAAGTTGCAATAAAATATCATTAATATAATTTTTTAAATAATATTAAATATTTTTCTTAAAATTTTTAAATAATTTTAATTATTTTATTCAATATAAGTGTTGATTTGAAATTGATATATAGTTTTCTAACTTTAAAATAATTTTAATAAATATGAAAGTATAATAATAAACTACAACTACATTTTATATTAAAATATTAAACTAATAAATTAGAGAAACACAAAGTAATAAGTATAGTTATTGAAATATAATTATTTACACCTTACAAAACCAAGTCATATGTCAAAAACATATATTTCTGATATATTTAAATTGTGTTTTTAACATTAAAAGTAGAAGTAGAAATGTAATTTAAAAAACCTCAAGACTTACTAAAAAATGGTCATTGAGTTTGTACCTCATTTTTTAATTTAATTTTGATATTTTAATTGTTAAAATTAAATTCTTGAAGTTTTATATTTTTTTTAATAAGTAATTTAATTAATTTATTTGTTAAAATAAATAAATTTTAGATACGTCATTATCACCTGAAACGACATCATCAAATGTCCATTACGTCATTGCCACGTGGTGATAACTTTGTCCATTGATGAGTTAAGTAAAGGACTTATTTGTAAAGTAAATAAAATTCAAGATTTAATTAAAAAAAAAAAATTGAAAGTTTGTGAACTAAATTGAAAAAAGAGTAAAAGAGAAGGACCAGTTTGTAATTAAAGAGACAAGAGAGTATGGGGTTTGGGTTGGGATGAGCTGTTTTATAACTGGATGGGAAATTGTGGCATGCATAACACTGCCATACATCTATCTGCACCCATGCTTCTACGTATGTATTGATTGAATATATATATATATATATATATATATATATTCTCACTCAAAAAAAATTATCTATATAATATATATACATGTGTGTGTGTGTGTGTGTGTGTGTTTGTGTAGGAGAGATAGAGAGGACTGGAAACTAATAACAAACTAAACCTTACGTTATGAAACATAAGCCACAGTTAATTGTAAGATACAACGGTGATACATATGTGTTGAGAAAATAAATTCTCAATATATATATATATATATATATATAATTATGAAGTATTATAAAAATAAATAAGAATTTAACGTGATTTCAGCAAATATAAAAAAAAAAAAAAAAAAAAAAATTTATTATGAAAATTGAGAATATATCATCAATAAAATTATAAATTTTTATATAAATAAAATATTAAAATTTTATTTTTAAAATTATACGCAGAATATTTTTTAAAATATATATAGAATATTCCCATTATTCAAGAATATATTATAAAAAAATAATAATGATTTCAAGTGTTATTTCTACTTTGTTTTATGTTGGAGGACTCCAATTGTTTTAATTATTGTATATTTGGTTATGTTACACTATATGTATGTATATGTATATATTCATATTTGATATATAAATGAAATATATATATATATATATATATACATAGTTTGGTGAGAAAATATCATATTCATATGGGTTGTTAAAAAACTATATGTTTGTAGCAAATGTAGTATATAGATATTGATTAAGAGAATTATAAAAATATATATTTAACGTAAAATGATTTTAACATATCAAGAAAATAAGAATTGGCAGAGAAAAAGTAATAAAATAAAGTAAAAAACATTTTTACTGAGTGGGCAAAAAAGATTAGCGTGGGATTTTTAACATTCCCTTTTGGAGACCCCACGAGTGGACTTGTGTTTGCCTACCCTAATCCAAACTCCCTTCATCTCTCTCTCTCTCTCTCTCTGGAACCACACAGACAAGAGTCAATCAGAAATCAACAACCCCACAAAACCCTTTTGGTTCAGACTCCCACCTCCTGCAAATATTATTATTCTCTACCTCTCTCTCTCTCTTACTCTCAGATGAAGATGAGTTATTGAGTGAAGAGAAGAAGAAACCTCTATATGTACATGTGTATGTATATATTTTTTAAAATTCCCTGCTAGCTAGCCCACCAAATGGAGCTCACAGATTTGCAAACCAATAATAATCAAACCAACAATTCTTCCCCACAACCCCACCAAACCCATCACTCTTCTTCTTCTTCTTCCTCTCATCTTCTCCTTCCTTTTGATGGCAGATCAGGACCAGGTCCCTCTTTTATGGGCTCCATCTCTATCCGATCACAACCACTCCCTACTCCATCCTCCGCTTCTGCTTCTTCTTCTTCTTCTTCTTCTTCATCATCATCTCCTTCTTCACTATCTTCCTCTTCTTCCTCCTCTACTTCTGCTTCTATCTCATCCATCACCACCACCACCACTCCTCACCTCGTGGATGCCTCCCTCGCCATCGCTACCAGATCTACTTCTCTAATTGACTCTACAAACAACAATCAACAACAAATCGCAGCAACAAACCCAGTAAAACGCTCCACCAAGGACCGCCACACCAAGGTCGATGGCCGAGGCCGCCGCATCCGGATGCCGGCCACCTGTGCTGCCAGAGTTTTCCAGTTGACCAGAGAATTGGGTCACAAATCCGACGGCGAAACAATTGAGTGGCTCTTGCAACAAGCGGAGCCGGCGATTATTGCTGCAACCGGCACCGGTACCATCCCCGCCAATTTTTCTACTCTCAATGTTTCTCTTCGTAGCAGTGGATCTACGCTATCTGCGCCGCCCTCAAAATCTGCACCGCATTCTTTCCACGGTTCCTCGGCTCTTCAGCCTCACCACCGCGCTCACTACGATGAAGGGGGTTTTGCCCATACGGTTTCTTTGTTGGGTTTTCATCATCACCAGCAGCAACAACACCATCTTCTGACTGCAGATCAGATTGGCGATGCGCTTGCAACCGGCGGCGACGGTGGTAGGGAAGATGATGGTGGTGGCGATTCGAGTGACAACTACATGAGAAAACGCTTCCGGGAAGATTTGTTTAAGGAAGATAACCAGCCGCACAATGAAAGTGGCAGCGGCGATGGAGACGGAGGATCTCCCATCAAGTCCTTCAAATCCGGTTTGCAGCTGCCTAAGCCTCACCAACAAACAACGAGTTCAGGGCTGATGCGGTCGTCGAATCTCCTTCCTGCGACTGCCATGTGGGCCGTGGCTCCGGCACCCAACAGCAGCACGTTTTGGATGCTGCCGGTGACGGGCGGAGGGGGCAGCGGATGTTCGTCGGTGGGCGGCGGTGCTGGTCCATCGGAGAGCCAGATGTGGCCTTTTGCTAGTGGGAATCCAATGCAAGCACCTCTACATTTCATGCCGAGATTTAACGTTTCGAGCAATGTGGAATACCAAGGTGGACAAACAAGTGCTTTACAACTGGGTTCCATGTTGATGCAGCAGCAGCAACCATCTCAGCATCTTGGTCTTGGAATTTCAGATTCCAATCTGGGCATGTTGGCTGCTCTAAATGCTTATTCTAGAGGTGGTTTGAACATCAATTCTGATCAGCAAAATAACCCAATGGGGCATCGTCATCAACAACACCAGCCTCAAGCAACTGATAGTGGAGATGAGGATCCCAATAGTTCTCAATGATCCATAATATATATATATATATATATATAGAGAGAGAGAGAGAGAGAGAGAGCATATACAATTCATTCCCGTATGTGACAGCTCCATTCATGGCTTATATATATATGTATACAAACATACATCCTCTCGTACGGGAGAAGGATGAATCAGGTAGAGTTTTGGTGGGTTTGTTGTTGGGTTCCTCCAGTAAGTTGAATTTTTGCTGAGTCGATTGTTTGATAAAAGAGAAAATCCAGTACCGGGTTTTGTAGGGGGATGAAAGTTGAGAGTTTGCTTGGGTTTGAGTTTTTCCAAATTATTTACTTGATGTGTAATTTGGTTAGTTTAGTCCAAAGGGAATTGATGAGGAGAGTTTGTATTGTATAGCAGGAATTCGTTTGTGTTTAGTGTTGTTGTTTTGGTTTGTTTGTACCAAAAAGGAAGTGATGACTGATGAGAAAAGGATTTGTTATTTCTGTTTCAATTTTATTTTTATTTCAAGAAGTCTTGAATGTTCAATCAAGCCCTGAAATGCTTCTGGCTCTTCTTTTCCTTGAAGAGAGAAAAGCAAATTGAAAAGATTAGAGAGATGAGGAAGAAGAGAATGAAGGTGTTAAATTCTCTCTTCTCTCAGAGCCGAAGGGTAGTTGGTTGGTTTGGTATCTTCTACTGCTTCAAATCGTCAAATTACACATCCTGTTTCCCTTCTTCTTCTGTCTATCTTTTAACTTTGATATGGCGTTAACAATTAATAATAAGACTAATAAAAGATTATTATTATTCTTTTTTAATGTATAAGAATTAATTTAAATAATATAAAAATTAAATTTATATTTTAATTTAAAAAAAAAAAAAAAACCAATCAATTTTAGCTGGGGAATTCATTTTGATAAAGTGCTTAATATATTTTTGCAATGACAAAAATCTTTTTTGAGGAGTAAGACTCTTCTCATATTATTAGTTCGTCCAAGAACCAAAACAAGTTAACAATACGACCGCGGACATTGAAGATTTTAATAATCTTTTAAAGCACTTTTCAAAATTGAAATTGAAATTTTAATTTTTATGGTACTCCCAACTCATGGAAGTAATTATCCCCTATATATTTGGTTTTATATACATATATATATATATATATATTTCTATTTTAATTATTACTGATTATCATTTACAACAATTTCAACTATAATTATCATCAACTTAAAAAGCCAATACTAACAAATGGGTGACAATTAATATATAATTACTAAAATTAAAACAAAATATGTCTAAACCACAAAGTCTATGTACTTTTGTACAGCTACAATAATTAAAATTATAACAAAATATAATCAAATCTAAAAAGTTTGATATAGCTAAATCAAGAAAAATATTACAGAAAAATCCTTATTTCATTATAGAGTTGCATCTACCTCCGGCTAGATACAGACATGCAGAGTGTTACATATCATTTGTCATAATAGTCCATTACTTTGTCAAATAACAGCCTGGTGACATTCATTAAATAAAATATATAAATAAATCAGACACCAGTTTGTATGAATAATTGTTTATCCAATGAAAAATATATAGCTACCACCTCAACCAACTTCATATCAGATGGTGTAGCTACTCTCTGAAATACCCACAACTCAGCACAGCAGCCAACTTCTGATTGACCTGGTTAACTTCATTTTAATTCATGAATTATCTAGCAATTAACAGAAACTCAATTTCTCTTTCAAGACTTCAGCTTCAATTGCATCAAGGGCAATTGTTCCCACCAACTTAAAGACTGAATTTTCTGTACTCAAAATCAGTCTATTTGTAAAGAGAGAAAATTGTCATTGATGCATTTGAAGCTGAAGTCTTGAAAAGGAATATGAAGGCCATTAAGAACACGATATTATAGTTCATGAATCAAATATTAATCTAGAGGAACTCCATCAGAAATTATGGTCACTAACCAACTATAAAATTGCAACGCCATTATACTTGCAATTTGGAAACGCTTGATAGCATCATCCAGGTCATCTATAAACATAGGAACACACATTTTCATCAATATTATTTAACAGCAAATCATCAACGTTAAATAGAAGACATAAATCACATTCTAATTACGTACGTTCAGCTGAAATGAAAATTAGAGGTGAGAAATCAAGCAAGAATGGAATAAGAAGTGATCCAGACGAAGTGAAATCGATTTTTCAAAAATACATCAATAATAAATGTAGTAATTAGATTAAGGAATGATCAGGAACCATGTCAATAGATCAATGGTTACACTGCTTAAAAATCAGTTTGCAGTGACAAGTTCTGTTTTTTATTTTATTTGGAACCAAAAAGAAATATATCATCTTATCAGTTATAAACATCAACTGACATGGATTTAGCTTCTCCTAATCTCAAGAAGGAGAAAACCAGAGCTAGCCAAACATGGCAGGAGAAAGATTTAGAAGGAGGTTCAGCATGTAACAGTGACAAGAACAAAAAATGCAAATCAAACATCAATAAATTCCCAAAAAGTAATAAACGCGAATTGAATGGCTAAAAAAGACACAAGTACAGAGATCACCAGAACTCAAGCTCTGATCTGATCGACAATTGATGTTTATAACATAGAATATATAAATTACGTTCTAGATCTAGAAATGTGAGAGAAAAAAACACACATAAGAAAAACTCTCCGGTTAACAGAAGAGGATGAAAACTGACCTACTGTTCGGCAGATAATTTTAATCGTAAAAGGATGATGTTAAGATGTAGAGAAACAATCCAAAGCAAGCACCATCCAAAGGGCGGCCAGGGAGAGCCCTGAACAGAAGCTGAAGATGGAGAACACTAGCGTTTTACAATTATATAGAGGGAGGCGGCAGGATAATGGGCCATATTAGGTACTATCAATGCTCCAAAATTTCCAACCTTTGGATTAAATCGAAAGTGTGTACACACACACTCACACACATTTCATATTTCCCTTATATCCGGAAAGGTAATGAAAGTATATACATATACACATATATACTATATACAAGTTTCCATGTAAGAAAGGATCCTACTGTTCAGACTCCAACTCTGTAAATTAGAAACAATAATAATAAAAATATTAACTATGAAATAAAAAATAATTTACAGTACTAAAGAATTATAGTAGTAATAATATTATATTTATAAATGTATAAAATATTTTGAAGAAAAAAGCTAAAAAGAGTTGATAAAATATTGTTTTTTTTTTTTTGGAAAAAAAAAAAGTAGAATTGAATATATAAGTAAATATAAAAAATACATTAAAAAAAACTTAAAATTAAGATATATTAATTAAATTTTAAGTAATCATTTATAATAATATAAATCTTATAAGTTAATTGAACCAAAACTATATCCAACCCAATGATGAAAGTAAAAATAGTAAAACTAATAAAAGTAAATCATATCTTCTAAATGAACTAAAACATTTAATGATTTGTTATAAACATTTATAAAATTATATTTAATTTAACTAGGAGAGAGGAAAATTACATTGCATGAGCTTCCAAAAAATGGGGATTCATACAGAATAGTGACACGTGGCCAATGTCATTAATTATACACAGACTGTAAACTTTTTATCATATCCAACTTTTCTTAAGAGTCAACACGATCCATTCAAGAATTAAAATAAAGTTGCTATACATGCTTTTCCAGCCCTAAGAATGCGGAAGAGAAATTAGAATACAAAAGAATGGAGAAGAGGGCGTGGTCTCTGCATAGGAAACTTCACAACTTTCCTCATAACTGCTTGCTACATGCAGGATTTCAGACATAACGCTTATCCTTAATCTGTCTGGCATATAACTCTTGCTACACGCAGGATTTCCTGACATAATGCTTTCAATTTATGTAAATACCAACTGGCAACACAATCTCATCTGCCTCGAACCTGATCTCGGAAACAATTTAAATTAACAGATAAAGCAAAAAGAACTACAACTGTGCAATATTCAAATTAGGCAGCAATATAGATAATACAATCACAAAATCCAGGTACAACCAAGGAACTAGAGGTTCAGAAGCAAGAATTTATCGATTTAAAAACAGTTTTCATATTGCATACTTACACTTGACAGATGATGTACAGTTAGAACTCCTTAATGTTCCTTATTGTCTTGCCTTTGTTCTTGGGGCTCCAAGAGGAAGATAGATAACATCCACATCCTTAAAACCAAGCAAAGGAAGCAAAATAAGTCCCCAAGTTGAACACTTTTCTTTCACCATTTTTTAAAGACAATATACACATGATAATGGAGTTTGACATCTATATATCCAAAATATTCATTTTATCCATGTTATGCTCTCAGATCGCGTGAGCCAACTATCAGTGTTTCTACTATCAACTGCAAACTGAAATTGGCAAACTGCACACATGCATTATTCTTGCCAGGAATATTAAATGTGTACTATTAGTTATAGTTGTTCAACTATGGGGAGAAACAAACAATAATAACTTGCTCAGGAGTACTCATGATTCCACTCTAATCTCAAGTCCCATAATTTGCACGGCCATGTTTAAGCAAACCAGAGATATCATCAACAATCTGAACCCCTTTTTTTCTTTAGAAAAAAATTAAATCTTAAGCACCCTTTCAAGTGACTATGTTATTGTATGTAGGACAGAAGTGGTTAGAAATCATGGCAACTTTGAATTAGTATGAATCTTTATATTGATGATCAAAATATGTGCATTTCAAACATAACTGGTAAATTTTAAAGCTTACTAAAGTTTGAAGCTTACGACAGAGTATCTGCAACATAAAATATCGGAAGCCTCCCAAGGCTGGCACCTTTCCATTTCCTTCTTTGAGAAAAGATTGCTTTCTCTGCCCCTGAGCTTGTTGCGGTAAGAACAAACTAAAAGAAAATTTGTTACCAACATTTACACAACCAAATTCTGGTAGCACATGGAAACTGGCAGGAAAGAAAATAAAAAGAAAAAGAAAAAGAAAAAGAAAATTTTTACAACCATCAACGGAATTACAAGGCTGGGTTGAGGTGGACAGAGGAAGGGAGAGAGAAAGTGAGACATGAGAGAGGACATACCAGTGGAAACAGTATTGCCATGACCCCATAGCTCACAAGAGGTGAGAAAAAGAAAATAGCCAGGACACAAGGGCTTCCTGAATATAAATTAGAAGACAAAGCTGTAAATGTTTGCAAAAACCCAACCTTAGAATATAGGGAAAAAGCATGCACCATCTCCAAATAAGTTCCTACATGAGGTTGTAGATACTAAACATTGAGGAAACCCACTATTAAAATATAAATAATAAACTGATTTATCTCAATTAGCTGAAGTTTTTGAGATAATTGGTCACACAACTCAATTATTCCATCTGATATCAAAGTTCGAGGTAAAATATTCAAAACCTGGTTGCCTTATTTCTATTATGATTACTTTTAAAGACAAGGTGCAGTGGACCTGTTTCATCCATGCTTTCAGCCTTCAAGTAATTTTTTATCATTCTAAACTTTTGAGCAATCAGTCACATTTCTATATTATATCATACTAACATAAGGTCCTCATATGCTCCCACTAAATTAGGTCCTTGAGCCATTGGAAGCTAACTTTTGCTACTTTGTTGAGAGACAAACAGAAATAAAAAAAAAAAACCAATTGCTTATTATTATTGTTTTTTTTATAAGAAAAGAAAAGGCAAGTATCGCAAAGAGTCTTTGTTTTCTTTGAAATAAAAGGTATAAATTCATTCATTATATGCACCAAGAGGGTATAGCAACCCACGTACAAAAGTATTTATAATTCAATTAATATGCCAATTAAATCACCAAGATCCTCCATAGTTAGAATAGAATGACTCATTACAAAAAAACTTAAGGTTTGAAACCATCTCGCTCTAATCCTATCCATGCCCTCCTCCATCCCGTCAAATGTTCCCCTGTTCCTTTCTTTCCAAACAACCCAAAATATTGCCAAATGAAGGAGCCTTAAATGTTTTTCTCCGACCAATAATACCCTTCCAAGCCCATAATTCATCTCTTACATTTCCAGCTAGAACCCGGCATATCTCAATATCCCATAAGCCATTGCTCATAAACTATACGCTATGGGGCAACTTAGAAGAATGTGATCACAACTCTCTTCCACTCTCTTACAAAAACAACACTAATTAATAATGATCTAACCCTTCTCATCAACTTATTGATGATTAGAATGCATCCACGGCTTGCTTCCCAAGCGAAAAAAGCTACCATTGGCAGCACATTCACCTTTCATAGTCTAAATGGGAAATTTTTCTTTTCTGGCTTCATTTTTAGTTAAATACCTGCAAAAAGATTTAACTGTGAAGTTTCCTGTTGAACTAGGAGTCCATCCAGGTTGATCATAGTTCTCAACGAGAGAAACAGAGCACATAGAGCTCAAAAGTGACTCGTTCCCTGTATGCATCTTTCACCAGCATGTCCTTGTATCTAGTGGTAGCAAAAATGAGGGAACTTGTCTTTTAATACACCTCCATCGTTCCAAGCTGCAAAGGTAGAAGGAAAACCTCTTCCTGGCTCCATTCTCTATGATTCTAAGAACATCTTTAATTTCTCCCTCTAAAGTCACAGCAAAAGGCTTTTTTTTTGTATCATCAAAAACCTTTTGGGTGATAAAAATAGCATGATTAAACCTTAAATAACCCGAAAAGATGATGGCAGATACCTCAAGCCATAGAGGATAATCACAAAAATGGGAGAGGGTAATGCATCACCTTACCAGAAGAACAGAAAAAAGAAAATATAAAAACAAGAGAACAGAAAGCCTTAACAGACAATGATCTCCCAATTCCTTCGCAAACTAGATAGAGGCATATTTCTAAAAATCCATTTGCAAACTAGATAATGCCTCAAGACAGAATATAATTACAAGGATGAGAATGGAAAAATTAAGAAAAAAGATGAGAGAGTACAATGCATCCTCATACTAGAAGGAAAAAAGGAAAATTGAAAAACAAGAAAACAGAAAGGCCTCAAACATAGAATTGCCTCTCAGTTCCTTTGCATTAGATAATGACCCATCTCCAGAAACCCATGTATGTGCCTTCGCAAACTAGAATGTATCACACATTCATCTTGATTGTTCCTCAAGAACAAAAGAAGACATGCATCTTCATGCAATGTTAGATGGCATAATGTAAATATGTGTACATTACTCACAAATATGCATTACATTCTCAGTATTAACTTTCTGTATATTTGACATCTTGCTCGAGTTTTGTCAGCATCCATTATGCTTCTTAACTTTAACATTCATGATATGGTCAAGAAAAATATGCTGAGACACCAGATACATGCATAATTTTCTGTGCCACGAATAATTGGGGTCTCAAATTTGACCCCTTGCTATTTATATTCAAGTTTATAAATGCTTTGCATACCTTAACCATCTAACTGTAATCTATTATACAGGAATTCGAATAATGAATGAGCCTTCAAGCAACATAAAAACAAATTCTTCCAGACGGATGGAATGCAATTTGAATGGAATAGAACAAGACTAAAAAGTAAATGATGTTAAATGATGTTCAGTTGGGTCATTTCAAAACAACCATGAAACCAAAAACTAAATGATTCTTAAGTTTCCTAAGATTTGGGAGGTTAAGATCAAACACTTAAATAAAAGCCATGCCAAGTGACTGAAACAACTCATCAACCAAACCAAGAAAACTATAAGGTGGAAGATATAGCACCAATCACATAAATACAAAGTGAACAACTACATACCAAAGCCAGCAAAGAATGCCCAATTAGATTCAAAGAAGTCCAGCCTTTTGTCCAGAGGCACTTCGGAGAAATTCCATTTATACCTACCAATAAGCTCAAGAGCTAATATGTTACTATGTAGAAAACAGCAAGATTGAAAAGTTCAAAATAAAAAATTAAGAAAGTTAGTGCATTCCATCACATACTCATAACAGTAGTAGGCATACATCCAGGAAAGTAGGAGGAAATTAATTGTCTTCCCAATATATGGTAAAAATCCTGTAGCATACACCTGATTGTTATACACAAAAGGCAGTCAAATCTAGTATCAGAGAAGGTGCTTCAAAAAAATTTGATAAAAGATGAAATATCATTAGCAGGGAGGGGAAAAAAACGCAAAGGAGGACAAGCAACCCCCCCCCCCCAAACAAAACCAAAAAAAAAGGTTGCAAAAGGAACATAATAAATACACTATTGATACATCATAGCAACCCAATTCCACTGGAAAGTTGATAAAGAAATTTCTGTAAAGAAATCATGGTCTTATCCCTAAGAAAAGATATTATAAGGATTCGTTAGCAAATAAAGTGTCTAGTAAGAATTGAAGACTGTATAGACACATATCATGATAACCTTATTTGTACATACTTATCATGTGAAAGCAACAATAATCTGAAATTTTAATACAGAAAACTGTCTCTCACCTCTAGGAAAAAAAAGCTCAAAAGTAAGACTGAATACACCTGCTCCCCTATTCCAACCATGATCCTGCAGAAAATTTAGACCAAAGGAAGCTTAGAAATCTCATCTGAAGCACAATCATTTTGGAATGATCGAAGCAGTACCCCCCAAGACCAGCAGGCTTGTTGGTATTTGTATTCTTTTGTGAGGTCAATGCATCATCTCCAGAGGGTTCCATAGCAGTCACCTCTGATTCCCCCAGTGCAGCAAATCCGTACTTAGCAATGTCGTTATACCTGAATTTGAGGTTTAAACGAAATAAAGGTATCAGTAATCAACGAGTGACATCAAGGATATGAAAATTATTAATAATCTTTTTAATCGATTATATACATGTTTTGACTTGTTTACTCAGGTGGTGAACAGATTTACATGGAAGCAAATATGAAAAGGAACACATATCGTCATATGGCTTTCCCTGCCTAAGAAACTACATGGGGAAGAATCTTTGCTATAGGCAACATGATGAGATTAAGAATGTAACTACATTTTTTCTCCACATTAAAGAGAAAGAACCCCAGGCCATATTTTTCTTTGGTGTCAAAGCAAGAAAGCTGTGGATCCAGCTTTCTTGATTAGCTAGGTAGTGAGAGGTTCAACAGCTAGTCAGTTTTAGGCATAGTAGGGTATGTGAGTGAGCAAAAATAATTCTAAAAGAAATTGATATTTCCGATCCTTTTGATGATTTTTTGAGTCTTATAAAGGAAAGTGGTGCACGAGCTTCTATGGTCATTTCCTCTCCTCTAGGTAGAAGTAGAGATCTTTCGTTTGAAGACCCCCTGTATTTTGTTTAAAGATCAAATGTCTTTTTTAATGTCAATAAAGTAATTTTCAAACTAATTTTTCATAGGATGATTTAGAAATAGAGGAAAGTTATGTGAGAAAGAGAAGAGTATAAGTAGCCAGGAGAATGCGGAAGATCAAAATGAAGAAATATAGGGAATCATATATTGAACAATATAGAGTTGACAGCACAAATAGAACAACAAACTCAGAGAAGTAAAATTAAACAAAACCTTAACAAAAGATATTCTGAATTCACCATTGTCTATCTAATTGTTTAATAGGCCTTTATATAGGCATTAGTTACAGCTAATAGAAAAATGTTAAACTAACAAAAGAGAAAATCAAAAGTTTCTATGCTAAATAAATGTAAAATCAAACAGGATTCTGTTGTGACTAGAGTTTCTGAGTGTTTGGATTGTTAGAAGTGTGCTCCTTCCTTTGGTGATCTTGTCACTCTTGCCTATCTAGCATTCCACTTTACTACCATTTCTCTTTTTGAAATTCCTAGAGGTGTAGCTAGGAGAATTAAGAGGCTTGTGAAATTTCGTTTGATCAGGGTCTAACCATTCTAAGTCTTATGAGAAATTTCCTTTGATTAGGGCCTAACAAATCTCTGACTTAGTTGGGAGTTTCGTTGTTTGCCCAAATCTGACGGGGTTCTTGGTATTGATAATCTTTTTATATAAAATTTGTCTCTTTTGACTAAATGGTTACAAACATCTCCTTTGGAATCTAACTCTTTATGGAAGAAGGAAATTAAGAGCATTTTTGGTTTGTCATAGAACAGATGGGATTTCGAAGTAAATATTTGGAGGACATATAGAAGCCCATAAAAAGGTATTTCTAGCGTAATGTTTCTTTTTTTCCGTTGCTCAAATTGTGATGGTTACTGTGGATGATGGTTATTGGTTCCTTTTTGAGGAAAACCCTTGATGAGGAATACTCTTCTAGGAGCATGTTTCCCTCCACTCTACCATTTATGTAGGCCCATCATCTCACTATTTCCTCTTTTTTGGTTCATTATAATGAGTCCTATTCTTTGGGCATGTCTTTTAGAAATCCTAATGACCGAGAAGCTAACGATATGAATTTAATTCAGCTACTTGATTCTTTTGCTCCTCTTTTCCCAATAACTCTAATTGTAGATTAGTCCTTTGGAACCTTCAGACATATATTCCTGCAAATCTTATTATGCTTTCTTGAGCCAAAACCCTGCTTCTTGTAATAATATCTAAGATAAAAAGCTTTCTGAAGGTTCCTACTCACTCAAAGGTAAAGTTTTTTTTGCTTGGACTACGTTTTTGGCAAAAATGAATACGAACAATGGTCCAAGTTGCTGATGGAATCGTGCTTTATTTCCTGGGCTTATGTGATGTGCTTTAAAGCCACAAAGAGTCATATTCACTTGCTTTTGGATTGTGATGTGGCATGGAAATCTAGTGTTGGTTGGTTGATACTTCTAGTGTTCCTTTGATTTCTCCTATCACAGTTGAGGCCTTTCTTCTTCCATTCTTTTAGATTTGAAAATAAAGAAAAATGCTAAAGCCCTTTAGCATAGTGCACCTTTGCTTGGTTATGGGCAATTGCCTTGAGAGAAACAATAGAATTTTGAGGGAGCACTCTTTACTGTTTATACCTCTTTGAAAAAAGTTATCTTTCTTGGAGTTAATTTTGACCAAGACACATGAGCACTTTTAAAAGTTATTTTTGCCTTCTTTGGATGGAGGTAGGTTACCTGTTCTTTCCCAGTAATAGTTTATTTTTAAAAAAAATAACAAGTGTAGAGTATATATTGATATCAGCACCAAGGGATGCCCATCCATATACAAATCAATTAAATTGTCACCTTTGCTTAGTTTCACTCGTAGAAACCGGTGCACGTTACTCACACACGCCAATCTAGGTGACCTAGGGCCATGGATCAATTGTCATTTCTCATTGAAAGTGTCAGAAGTTGGTGGATATACAGGGTTGACAGTGCATAAAACTATTTTGGCATTCTAGAGATTTCCAATGATGTTTAGTCACGGAAGTTAAGCAAAAAGGGTGAGTGGCAATCTCTATTCTAGTAGATGTCACGGTGGTGGCTCAAGTGTGGAAGAGACTACTAAATGATTAAGTGTACTGGGGGCTTAGAGATTTTTTTCCCAATGTTTTTTTCTTTGGGAAGTGAATACCCTTTTTCAAGAAAATATTTCTTCATGGCAATATGTGGGAATTGTTTGTTTTCTCTTTTCTTTTGAGAATGTGTCAATTTAGCTAAGAAGGTGGGGATAAGAATTTATGCTTTGGTACCAGCTAACCTAAGAAAAGTAGTCTTGAAACTAAGTTGTCCGAAATAATCTAGAAAAAAGATGAAAGTTAACTAGGAGAATAGGGGTGGACTAGAGGAAATTTGAGATCAAGATGACGAAATATTACGAGAATTAGACTGTGAATAGGATATTAGACAGAACCATAACAATGAACACAGTAAGACAACAAGAAATAAAACTCTAACTAAAAAAGTTCTAATTCACACCTAACTATCTAATAGTTTGATGGCTAATAATTTTTACACTAACATTAGGTACAACTAGTAAGGCAAATATTAAAACAAGAAAAGAGAAAATCAAGAGTTTCTATTAAACTTAAAATCCACCCAAATAAGATAAATAAATTAAAGAGATACTAAATACTAATAATAGTTACAAAAGAAATTCTTTAAAATTCATTCCAAATTAAGACTTTCTTGTTCTGCATCAGCAATGATCCAGGGGCCTCAGATGTTTCGACACTTTTGTGTAAATTTTTATACTCAAGCAGAACCTTGGTTCATCGTGACAGAATTTATTTGTAACCAAAAACCCCACCAGAACTCTAACAGTTAACCAAAAGATGGAACAAAGTAATGTTAACTCCAACTCCAGTGGGATGTGCATCATTATAGCCTTTCTATTGAAGATACTGCTCACTTCTAGTAACGGGCATGGGGCGGGATTTGTAGAAAGTCAAAAGTTGCAAAAATAAATTTGGGTCTCTTATTCTGGGACATGATTTACATGAGTGGAATGATTTTGGGAATGTTTTTGATGTTTAAACTTAGTATAAATATTTTGAACAGGGGCAACACCCCTTTGGTGTTTATACATAATACATTCTTTTTTATCTCAAAACTTCTAGTTATGCATAGGCCAAAAGCAAATACTATAAAAAATAATAATACAAAGAACCGAAAAGAGCAAACAGTACCAGAGATTGCTTAGGATGAAGCTGAATATGTACAGTGGATAGAACCAAAATAACTGTAGGCAACAATGTAATGTTATTATAGCAGATGATTTTTAAAAACAAAATAAAAAAAGTGTAGTATGATTCATTCACAGACACCTACCTATACCAGATGAAAATTTAAACAGAAAATGAAAAAGAAACAAGAAGAAAGAAAAAAGAAGCATGTCCCTCAACTAATTATAAGTATACTGTCAGTACTCATCTACAAAAATGACATACAAACAGAGATCCTCGATGAATAGATACGTATACTCATAGGTAGCAGCAGTTTATTTTAGATTACAGTCTTGTTGAGAGAGCTAAGATTTAGAGGGTGTTTTGCCTAGCTTAAAACATCAGAACTTTCAAGTTGAAGAGTATATAAATTTTCTCAGTAACTTATAAGCTATACAAGCTTATTTACAAATGAACCACCGAACCATTTCAGCTAATACGAGATTACAAGTTATTATGTGTTTGTTAAAAAAGATAACTAATTAGCGTTTCATTATGTCAAAATGACTTAAAATGTACAGCTGTATTATTTTTAATACATAAAACTATCATATGAAGTTTTTTTATTAAAAAAATTAACTATTTACTTTCTAAATGACTTAAAACATTCATTATTCAAGAAACTGAAACATACAATTGGGAATTGCAAATAAACCTTCGAAAGATTTTCATTTGTAACATCTAATAATTGAAACTTCAGCCTTGTAAAGCTCAATATCCTTTTCCTTTTCAAGCTTCTTCCAACTGGGAAAGATGAAACACATCAGAGATAATGCATGTGATATCCACTTAAAAGAAAAAAAATATATAAATAAATAAAATTTGGGAGTTTGGATTTAGATGAAAGGAAATTTTCAAAAATTGGAACTTCTAACTAATTTAGAAACTTAAATGAAAATTAGTAAGAAAAAATGGAGTAAAAACATAAATAAGTGGAAGTGGAAGGAGGCAAAGGAAATCAAGATAATGGAAGGCCTAAATCAAACCCCTTGAGAAGATCGGATGGAGGAGATTTTAAAAGAGAACGGATGGCCCAGATCAAGCTGGTGAGATCCAACAGCCAAGGAGATGGGTATATAAGAAAAGAGATTAGGGTTTTTCTTCATTTTGAGAGGAGAAGCCGAAAACGAGAGGAAAAAGGAGAGAGTCAACCGGGTGAGAGGGAAGAGAGGAGATCTGTTGAGAGGGGGGGGGGAGCCGAGAGAAAAAAAAAAAGAGAGGGAAGGAAGAAGGAGGCCGGAAAGAGTAAGGGAAAGGAGAGAAAAAGGAGGAAGGAGAAGAAAAGAGAGGAGGGGCCGAGCGGGAAAGAGAAGGGGAGACAAAGGGCGGCCGCCGCAAGGGAAGAAGAAAAGAAGAGAGGGGCGGAGGTAGGAGAAGTGGAAGCCAAACCAAAAGGAAGGAGGAGGAAGAGGGAATGGCTGACACGCCGTGTGACAGCGGAGACCAAGGCAAACGAGGTAAAGATTCGTCCTTTTTGTCTTTTCTTCCCCTATTTTCCTTTCAATCTATTTCTATTTTGCACTAACCGATTTTTTAGACGTAAAAATCATCATTCCAATCGCAAGCACGCAAGGGAGCCGCAGGGTGAACAAGAGGAGGCAATTTGGGAGCCAAGCTGAGGCTAAATCGCCCATGCTGAAAGATAAAACCGTTCTATTTTCGTGTTTTGGTGGTGGTTGAGCGGTGGTGGGGCGAGGCTAGTGTCAGGCTGGTCGCGCGGGTTTGGCCAGGCCACCCACCTGTGCGGGAACCGAGGAGGTTTCCTCGGGAATGGGAAAAGCCAACCCATGTAGGAAGCCGAAGGGTTTTCCCTGAGCATGAAATTCCGATCCACCATTTTGAGTTCCGATTCGCCGTTCGAAAAACTGAAAAATCTTCTTCTAAAAACGGGAATCCATTTCGCCATTCGGGAATGAAGATGGAGGCTAGAAAGAGGAAGGGAAAAGGGAGAAAAAGGAGGAAGGAGAAGAAAAGAGAGGAGGGGCCGAGCGGAAAAAAGAGGAAGGGTCGAGCAGGAAAGAGAAGGGGAGCCAAAGAACGGCCGCCGTGAGGGAGGAAGAAAAGAAGAGAGGGGCGGAGAAGGGAGAGTGTGGAAGCAGAACTGAAAGGAAGGAGGAAAAGGGAACGGCTGAGACGCTGTGTGATAGCAGAGACCGAGGCAACCGAGGTAACGGTTCGTCCTTTTCATCTTTTCTTCCCCTATTTTCCTTTCAATCTATTTCTATTTTGCACTAATCAATTTTTTAGATGTAAAAATCACCGTTCCAATCGTAAGCATGCAAGGGAGCCGCGGGATGACCGAGAGGAGGCGACCGGGAGCCAAGCCGAGGCCAAATCGCCTACACCAACCGTTTTGTTTTTTCATGTTTTGGTGGTGGTTGAGCGGCGGGCCCTGCCAG
>NW_019014662.1:673149-686673 GCF_000150535.2 Carica papaya | reverse complement strand
TATTTAAAATTGAATTTTCATATTTTTTTTGTCTGAAGTAAATAAATTTGCAAATGAAATCCAAACAACAGTTTATATTTCCTACCATATCCGCGATTTCTATCCTTTTGGTTTTGTTATCACGAATTCCTTTTAGGTTATGCAGGTTATTTTCCTATTTAGTTTATACAATTGGTGCCTACATAAAAGAAAACACAGTTGTAACCAACAAATTATACTCTTTCAATGCAAAGGGTAACACTCTTGCCAAGAGCAACATTTCAAAAATTTTCTATTTTTTTGTTTACCCGAAAAATCAAAATCCAATTAATTAATCAATATCATACAAGACACAGTACCAGTTCAGATCGTTAAAAATTACCTTCCTAAGAAAATCAAACCGTTCAAGAGAAAACACTGTGCTGTGCGCATTAAAAGCGTTCTGGACCTGAAGTAAGAACCGAGAAAGAAGGAGAAAGCAAATGAGAATCTCGTAAAGAGGAACAAGCATAATCAGTAAACAAGGCGTGTAATTAATTAGAGAAAGAGATAAGAACCGGAGGCAGAGAAGGACGACTCTGTGTAGACAGCAAGCTTCCCTGAAACCCTCAAGCCATAAAAACGACGCTTGCGTTGATTTTGCTTGTATTACTTTCACAAAAGGCTGTGAATTTTCCATTGCAGAAGAAAAGAGAGGAAAGAAATTTGATGAAGAAAAGTGTTTGCTTCACCCAGAGGGTCAGTCAATCAACCCTAATCAGAATGAAGGACCTGTTTGAATTTGATCATAGGTTTCTGTTGGGACAAAATTGGGAGCTTTTCAAAAATGTTATATTAGTGGTGTTCTGGACATAAAAATATAACTTGGAGGGTATTTTCGCCAATTCAAATTATTTCAATATTAACAGGTTATATAATTCTGTAAGAGGAGAGAGAAGATGACGAAGAATTCATTTGGTGCAAGAAACAGAAATCAGAACGAGAGACGAGAGAGAGGAGAGGATGGGAAGGGAGGGCAAGGAGCCTTGCAAGAAAGTGGCATGCGATATTCAGGCCTGTCTCTCGAAGAACAATTTCCTACCTCAAAGGTATCCATTTTTCTCTTCTCGATATTTACAAAAATCTATATGCAGTGAGATCAAAGTATTGTTTGGAAGTTTTGATTTTAGGAGTTGACATGATTGATGACTGGAGTCGGACAGAATTTGCTGTGTTGAACTGTCGGATAGGATTCTTTACCGTGATAAGATTTTCGGTCTGTTCTATTTTAGTATTTGTTTAGGCGAAACAAGTACGCTAATGTACAAGAACATAATTCCCTTTAGAATTATTGAAGAAAAAAATTATTTTCCCAAAACCTGATAGATAAATTTGTTCTTAACCTATCATTGTCGCTTTTATTCTTCAATTCTATCTACCGTTTATCTTCATTTTCTTTTTCTTTTCAAATCTCCACCATGGCATGTCTGCAATTCACTCATTGAGAATTGCTCTAACTTCCTCTGTGTATCTTGACTGCATGGACGAGTATGAGAGAATAGAGCACAAGTGAGAGTTGTTCATTTTTTAGCAGCTAGACCCAAATAATGGCTCATTTTCCGTCATTTTCCCATAAAAATCACCCAAAGTCCTTCGTTTTCTTTGAAAAGTCCCTCATTTTCCTTTATTTTCCCATTGCACATCACCCACAATCCTTTATTTTCCTCCATGAAAAATCTCACATTCTTAGGTTAGCACACAAACAGGGCTTATCTTCACTACCCAAGAAAACTTGCATTGGCAAACAAATTCCATTCCAGCAATCCCACCACCTACTCAAAGACCTAAGGAGCTATAGTGGGGATAACGAAGCGTGACTAGATGGTTTCAACGTGAGGTTCATTAAGCAAAATTGTAACACTCTAAAGAAGGATATTATCTTCCTATATAGGGAGTGATACATGTTCTTTTGAGTCCAACCTCACTCTACTTTTTGGTGCTCATTCCAAAAGTTATCATGGCCTCAAACATAAAGGATTTTGGATCTATCAATCTTCTAGGAAGCATTTATAAGCTTCTAGCAAAGATCCTAGTAAAGAAGATTGAGTCAGGTGATGTGAAAAGTTATAAAGGAATGTTGGCATGCTTTTGTGGGAGGGAAGGTAAATTCTAGATGCAGCTATGGTTGCTAATGAGGTGGTGGGTAATCTTTTGAGAAGTAGAGGGGAAGGAGTGATGTGCAAGGTTGATATAGAGAAGACGTATGTATCTTGGAGCTTTGCTTTATATGCTACATAAAATGAGTTTTGGCTATAAATGAGGTTCTTGGATAATGATGTGTATCTCGACTTTCCTTTGCAGTTATGGTCTCTGATAGTCCTTCAACATTCTTTAAGGCATTTACTTGCCTAAAATAGGGAGACCCACTTTTCTTCTCTTTTCTTTATCAAGGTGGGCAAAAACAGTGGCATAAAGGAGGCCCCCCAACTTCTTTTTGCAAATGATGTACTACTATTCTACAAGCTTGAGCCAATATTCTTAATGAATATCAAAGGTGTGCTATTTTCAAGTAGTCTTTGGGTGCAAGATCAACATATCAAAGTCAGAACTTATTAGGTTTAGACATAGGGAGACTTGGTTACATTGGCTAGCATTTTAGGATGTAAGAAGGTTGTGCTCCCTATGAATTATTTAGATTTACCCCTAGTTCTAAATTGAAAGATATATCCATTAGGGAACCCATTGTCAATAGATTTTAAGCTAGACTCACAGGTTGGAAGAAGAATTCTATGTTAAAAGGAGTGCACCTGACTTTGAACAAGAGCACATTTGCAAATCTCGCTATTTGTTACCTACCAATTCTGATAACTCTAGTAAGTGTGGCAAAGAGATTGGGAGCTATCCAATATAGATTCATATGTTAAACCTAAATAAGAAAAGGAGCTTTCACTTAGTTGCATGGAAGTTAGTTAAAGAACCATGAGACGGGTGTCCTAGGTATTAGGTCAATGATTGAGTTCAACAAAGCCTTGCAAGGAAAGTAGATATGGATATTTCTGATGGAGATGACAAGATTTAGCTCCATTAAAAAAGACTTGGACATCCTTCTTTTTCTATTCTTAAAGTGATGTTTCCGTTTTTATTTAAAGAAACCAATAGTGAAAATTTATATATGAGGTATGTGAACTTGGTAAATATAGTCGTATAATATTTCTTATAAGTAATATGAGAATTCTTACTTTTTCATTAATTCATAGTGACATATGGGGTTCATCCTACACTCCTAATATTTCTGGAGTTAGATGATTTATGTCTTTCATTGATGATTGTACAAGAGTCACGTGATCTTTCTTACTTAAATCTAAGTTTGATGTGGGTTGCATAGTACCTCGATTTTATAATATGATAAAAACTCAATTTAAATGTCATATCAAAAGATTTTGCAGTGATAATGGCAAACATTTTTTCAACTCACTCACTCTCATTCTTCTTTTACCAAGAAAAGATTATCTAGAATCTTCATGTGTCTATACAGTACAACAAAACAGAGTAGCAAGATGAAAGAATAGTCACTTTCTTGCTATGACCCGAGCTTTCTTATTAGGGGGAAAGCAATTCTTTCAGATATTTACATCATTAACCAATTACCCTCAAGTGTTTTGGATTTTAAAAGCGCTACGGAAACACTCGTAAAATTTTCTCACCGAAGTCGGTGTCACAAACCATTGAATCCCTAGAATAGTCTGTATATTTGCTTTGTTCACATTCATTGACATTGGAGATGAAAATTTGATCTCAAAGCCTTAAAGTGCGTATTTGTGGGGTACTTCTCTTTTCAAAAGGGGTATAAGTGCTACCATATGCTTATGTAGAAATTTTGTGTCTGCAAAGTTACATTTGTTGGAACAGACTCTTACTTTTTCTAACCTTATCTTTAGGAGAACTTATATTGAAAGATAAGAATACAGATTTCTTTGTTCACATCAACCTTCAATCATTTCCACCTCTCTAATCACCAACTACACTACTGTAGAAAAGCTCTCAAAATCCATCGTTACCACCTACCCAATTGCCACCTACACCACCACAAAAAATCTCTAAAAATCCTCTAGAAAATCAACCTACCCAAGAAACCATGCATAGCCCGAGATTTACTCAAGTGTACTCAATAAGAAATAATATGGCCTGAGTTGAAGCAGGTTTAAGTATCAAAAACAAGTTCTGGAATTGAAGTCTTGAAACCTTGTACAACTTGATATTGATATGTCTTTTACAATCCGTAAAGGAACCAAGGAATGCATTAAGTACTCTCTTTATCCAATCTCACAGTTTGTGTCGTTTAATAAATATTCACAATCTCGTAAGAATTTCCTTACGAGTTTGAATGATGAGTCTATCCCTAACACTTTTGATGCATTATCCTATGAAAAATGGAAAATATAATGAATATTGAAATGCAACCACTAACAAACCAGACGTGGGAAGTGGTGAATTTATCCAAATGAAAGAAACCTATGAGATGCCAATGGATTACAATAAAATATTAGGGTGGTGGAACAACAGAGAGGTAAAAGACAAAGTTGGTGACCAAAGACTATATCTAAACCTATGGGATAGATTATCAAGAGACATCCGCTCTAGTTATTATGATGAAATTAATGCGAATCTTGTTGTTTCTATCTATCCACTTTAACTAGCAATTGAAACGATTTGATATAAAGAGTGTTTTTCTGTACAGAAATCTATAAGAAGAAATTTATGTGGAAATTTCGCCAATATTTACATGCAAGAACAATAAATTGTGTAAAGTGGAAAATGCATTTTATAGGCTCAAACAATCCCAACACATGGTTTGGTAGATTTCCAAAAATAATATTAGACTTGAGATGTAAACGAATTCAAGAAAACCATACTCTATTTCTCAAACACTCATAACTAGGGAGAGTTACAATTCTCTTAATATATATTGATGATATTATTGTGATAAGGGATGATGAAAAAAAAAATTGATGCTCAAACAATGCATGATCAAGAAGTTTGAGATCAACAAATTAAGAAAATTAAAGTACTTTCTTGAAATTAAAGTTGTTCACCTAAACTCAGGGATTTTCATCTCACGGCAAAAATATATAAATGAACTACTAAAGGATACTGATAAGATAGCATGTAAACTAACTAGCATTCTTATTGATCTCAATCACAAATTGGAAGTAGTAGAAGAGGATATAGAGATAGATAAGGGAATGTACTAAAGATTAGTTGGAAGATTGATATACTTATTACAAACAAGACCAAACATTATCTATGCAATAAAGTATAATAAGTCAATTCATGCAGAACTATAATCAGATGCACTTACAAGCAGCCTACAAAGTGTTGCATTACCTGAAGGGGACACCTGAGAAAGATATCATGTTCAAAAGGAATGATAGGTTACTCCTTAAAACCTATATCGATGTAGACTATGAAGGGTCAATGGTGGAAAGAAAATCTACCACATGTTATTGTACATCCTTTGAGATAACTTGGTCACTTGGTCACTTGGAGTACAAAGTAAAATATAGTTGCGAGATCGAGTGTAGAGTCAGAATTCTGAGTAATGGCACAAGAGGTGTGAGCTCCTATGGTTAGAGAGGATTCTTGAATTTTAAGAATCAAATGGAATGATCTTATGCTTTTATTGTGGCAATAAGTCAACTATAAGCATCGCACATAATTCAGTACAATACGACAAAATAAAATATATTGAGATTAATAGACATTTCATAGAAAAGAAGGTAGATAGTGGTCTTAAATGTACACTATACATGTCTACCAACTCAGAACTTGCGTACGTGTTAACCAAAGAATTGAATAATCCAGTATTTTAGACTATCGTTGCCAAGCGAGTGGATAGACAATAATTACTCCTCAGCTTGAAGGGGCGTATTGAAGAACAAACTATATATATAATTAATCTAGGAGATTAGGTTAAAGCACATTCTTGATAGTCCCAAGTTAGTCTCTTAATTTCTCATATATTTACTTGCATAAGTTATGAAATAAAACGTAAAGCTTTAGCCCAATTGGAGGTTGATTAGGCCAAAAAGGTCAAAGCGTTTTCACTTCCTTTTCTAACTTTGTTCCCGTCCTTCATCGCCAAACCCTAGCATTGTCTTTCTTCATGAGAAGAGATGAAGAAAGAATTGATGTCTGTATTTGTTTTATTTTTTTTATGTTGAGGTTAATAATAATATTACTATTATTAATAATATTTTTTTGGAGAAAATAATAGTGATAATATTATTATTGATGAATATAGGTGCAGAAAAGTGATAGAATTACTGGAATTGTGCTGTGAGAGATGCAATTACAATTCTACACATTGCGCTTCCGTTGCTGATCTGCTCAAGCAAATCAGGAAGTAAGCCACTTTTTGCACAAACCAGAGTGCAGATTCACCGAAGCAGAATCCATCTTTTCATTGGTGCTGAAACAATTTTTGATGGCAATTGTCTTTGCCTATGGTGTGTTTGTTCCAGAAGAGAAGCCTTCTTTGCCTGCTCTTCTTGCTGCATTGCCTTCTCCTAACAAATTTTGCAATTTTATACATGCATGTCTGTATATATCTCTCACCAGACAATTTTATTCCCCATGGAATTACTTGAACTGAGGAATATTCTCTCTTCTTTCAAATAAATCCCTCTCTGAATTGAATTCTAATCTTTTTTTTACCTAAGTATGGATTAAGAGCCAAGGTAAGAGAGAGACTTTCTTTTGGTCCACTTTTCCCCCATCCATGAATTTGGAGTTAAGATGTATATTCGTGTATTGAAAAGATAGGAATAGGGATATATCAATTATCATCCGATTCATGACGTTGTTGTTTGTAAAAGTATGATAAGAAAATTTGTTGATATATATATATATTTATTTTCAAATTTATTAGTTTGTATCCGAGCAAAATTTGAAAAACTCAATTTATAAACGGATCGAAATGCTGTATTTCAATCATTTTGTCATTGAAAATAAGCCATATAGGCACACACGTAAGTTACCAAACATAGACAAAGGTTTGGGTGGTTTTATCACCGGAGAACCCTCTTACAGTTATGTTTTTGCATTAAATAGCTCTACTTTTCAATTGAATGAACTAGTCCTAGGAATATTTTGGATAAAAATGTGTAAAATAAGATCGCAATTAAGTCTTGACTTTGCATTTAGATGCACAAGTGACAAGAAAAGAAGATAGAATTGGACAAAAGAATAAAACGTACTAGGCAAAAAAATTGATTTATAATTCATAAGTCTTTAATTTTTTTCTTTTTTTGAGAAATTAGTACGTTATTTGATATTTTAAAAAAATTATAGAAATAACTAATTTTATTAAAAATATTAACTTATTTGAACCAACACATACAAAAAATTATCAATAACAATAATATTCTATTATTAAGTTTCTCTTATATTTATAAACGATAGTAAAGGTTTAAAATATATAAGAATTATATATCAAAGATGAAGAAAATCATAAAATTAAAGAATAAGTAAATCATGAATTTAAAGATGAAGAAAATTATAGTATTAAAAAAAAAATCAAGATGTTAAAGATAAAATAAATTAAGTTAAAAAGGTAAAATTATAATTTTTGTAATTAATTCTATTAATTGTTTATTTCTTTTCCGTCCTTGAAAATCTATATATATAGGGTAGTAATATTCGATAGAATACAAATCAATCAAAAAATCATTCTAAGCAAGATATAAAGTCTTAAATTAAAAAATCTCTAAACTTTTTTATAAACTATTTGTAGTTTTCATTGTTGAAATTAAAAAAAAAAATCTAAAAGATGTTAGCCTTTATAACCAGACACCACCCTCCAGTCAATAGCCACCATAGGGCTAGAAACCACCACCAACCGACCTTCATAGTCAGCCCAAAAGTTGCCACTTCTCCCTTTATCACCATAATTCCAACCTGTAATAATCACCATAGATACCATTTTCAACTCATCTCTATCACAAATCTTTACACACAAATGCGTGTGTGTCAGCTGTTGGTAACCTTGTCACAACTTCGGTTTAGATCCAAGCTTATATGAGTCAATGCGGAATCATTGAGTTGACTTAGTGATTCCATGGTCTGAGTTAACTTGATACAGAATTAGTGTTTCCTTATATAGCCAAATTACTAGAGTAAATCATAACATGACAACTTCATATTTTGGTAAATTCAGAATAGAAATTGAAATACTAAGGGCACTACTTGAGTCTCTAGAGATACAAACAAGTACCATTTTATTGGCAAACTCAAATATAGCTTCTATCTCACATGAGCTAAATATTTCAGTATAGACTCAAGAGGCATAGATCATAAAATTAATATATCTAAAATATTTTTATACATATATTACATATCTAAGTAACAAAAAGATTATCATTATAGATAATTTTCCTAATACTATTAGAGGTAAAGATAACATCAAGCTTAACTCTATCGTTGTCCTCAAAAAATATATTACGTGTCCTCATGTTATGCAATGATCTTGTATTAGTGAGTAAATTATCACAAGACTCGAACTATAAAGTAATATTTGTTTCTTCTCATTATGATTTTCAAGATCATAATTTTGAAAAGATGATTGGATGCACTGAAATTAGAAATAGACTCTACTACTTGGATCCGCTATAGGGATCATTCTACTATTACTACTGGCCTCACGCACAAGATCTTGCTTCAATATAAAATATTACAGTAAATGCAAACATGGCAAGTTCATAGTTTAGTAAATTATGAGTGGAGATTGAAAGATTAAAGGCATGATTTGAGTCTTCAGAGAAACAAATAAATATCGAATTATTAGCACACTCAGATATAACTTTTATCTCACAGGATTTAAATATCTCAAATAAATCATTTGAAAACACTTGGATTATAAACTTAGAAGTCACAAATCATATGACTAATACTTGTAAATATTTTTTTATATATATTTTATGTGTAAATAATAAAAAGATTATCATTATATACTATTCTCTTGGTATTATTACGTGCAATATGACATTAATTTTAGCTCTACCATTGTCCTAAGAAATATATTACATGTCTCATTTGTGCACTAATCTTGTATCAATGAGCAAATTATCACAAGACTTGAACTACAAAATAATATTTTACTCTTCTCACTATGACTTTCAACACTAGAATAAAGAAAATATGATTGGATGCATTGAAGGCAAAAACAGACTCTATTATTTAGATGCATGTAGAGGATCCTTTCTCTTATAACTACTAACCTCACACATAAAATTTGACTTTATCATAAAAGACTTGGAAACCCATCATTCTCTATTTTAAAGATGATATTTCTTTCATTATTTAAGAATTCAAAATATAAAAATTTACACTATGATATCTGTGAGTTTGTAAAATATAAGTATATGATGTTTTTCACAAGTAATAAATAAAGTTTAATTCCATTTTGATTAATTCATGGTGATATTTGGGAACCATTTTGCATATCTAATATTTTTAGAGTTTGATGGTTTATATTATTTATTAACAATTGCATTAAAATCACTTGGTTGTTTTTACTTAAAACCAAATATTATATTAGTCATATCATACATTAATTTTGTAATGTTATAAAAATCCAACTTCGAATATCCGTAAAAATTATGTACCTATAATGCCAAAGATTTTCTCTATCACACACTTTCCTCATTCTTCATCAAGAAAAAATATTTCATGAATCATTATACATACAAACACTACAATATAATGAAGGCGGAATGCAAAAACAAAGTTACCTTCTAACCACCACTAGAGTTGTTCTATTTCATAATAGTATCCCAAAACAATAATGAGACAAAGTCGCTCTTACTGCCACCTATATTATTAATCTTTGGCCCACAAGTTTTCTTGACTTCAAAAGTCCTTTTAAAATACTTCAATAGTTCTATCCAATAGTAAGTGTCACAAATAATCTTATCTCCCGAATATTTACATATATTGCATTTGTTCATATTCATTCTCACCAAAGAGAAAAACCTAATCTCTGAATCCTGAAATATGTATTTATGGGATATTCTTCTCAAAATATGATACAAATGTCATCATCTATTTACCCAAAAATTTTATATGTTTATAGATGTCACATTTGTTGAACAAAAATCCTACTTCACCCACCATTATCCTCAGGGGAAGCTTATATTAAAAGATAAAAAAATAGACTTCATAATTGATTTTAACCTACCACCATTGTTACATACCTCAAAACCAACAACATAAGAGACTGTTCAAAATCCACCAAAAATCTCACCACCATAAAAAAACCTTCAACGTTCATTATCTCAAGAAATCATATTAGAGCCTAAGTTTTCTCACATGCATAGAAGGTAGAAGATGCAAAATACTAAAATAAAGTAGGTCCAAGACTCTAACCTTGATCTTAAAATTGAGGTAAGTCTTAGAAAACTTATTGTATTTTATAAATGTATAAGAGAATGTATTAAACATCTTTTATACTTTATCTAATAATTTGTGTCATTTGATAAGTATTCATTAATATAGAAATTTTCTCATAAGTTTAAATACTGAGTAATCCCTAATATAGTTTTTTAAGCCATTATCCTGTGAAAAATAAAGAAATATTGTGAGTGTGAAAATGCAGGCACTTTAAAAGAATCATACTTGGAAAACAATGGATCTACCAAAAGGAAAGAGACAAATGAAATGTGAAATAAGTTTTCTAAATCAAACATAAAATGAATGAAACAATCGAGAGACATAAAACTAAGTTGATAACTAAGTATATCCACATACATATGAAATAGATTATGATGAGACATTCACACCAGTCACCAAGATGAATACTATGCGAATTTTGTTGTCATTAATTACCAATTTTGACTAACAATTATAGCAGTTTGATGTAAAAAAAATGTCTTTTTGTATAGAGATTTAGAAGAAAATATCTATATTGATATTATTGACTACCATACTTTATTATTTATTATTTAATTAGTTTATTTTGTTGGAATAAAAATACTTTTAAAATCAATATATCTATAAATCTAAATATATAATCTCATACTGAATCAATAAAAAATGTAAATGGAAGTGTACCTGAATCCATCGTAGAAGATTCGATTGCATTCTGCGGTAAATACTTCTGAATTAACATAATGCCTCAAAAGCTAGTTTTTTTTCAAGTGACATGATGTTAGAAAAATAAAATGGCAGTTTTGTTATTCGGGGACCATAACTACCTTTTATATCGATAAACATTTATAATTTTCATTTTGCCCATCATAAAACGAGAATATTACAAAAATAGTATTTGCACATTACAAACTCATATTTAAATCTGATGCATTAAGACTCAATACTTTTTAACTGTAATTGATCACTTTTAAATGAATCAATTAAATTGATAGTCTGATATAGATACCAAGACCCCCAGTAAGCCCACATATTAGAAAAACTCCAACAATCTCCTATTCGGGTTTTATATGACACCTTAACTATACATTAAATAACCATAAAAGTACTTAGAACTGTACTATCAATACCTAAATGCATCACCAAAATAATTATATTCATTGATCATAACGACATGTGATCAAAACGGTCTTCACTACAGCTATTGTAGTTAAAATCTTTAATGGTTACGTATATCAGTATAACCGAACGACATAGATCAAACATGGATGTACAATATGAAAATTACATATTATGTGATCTAAACATACCTATTTCTAACTGGTCCTGCCTTAACCTTAGTGAGATCAACTGTAAGAAAACTCATAGATAATATATATAAATAAAAAACAAAACACAAAAACTGTAATGAAATCATATATACATAAACAAAAGTCAAAGCATAAATTTTATGACGTCTTACAAAATAAATGCAACTAAGGTACAAGACTCCCATTGAACCTACACACCATCAAGGGATAAAACACCCATATGAGCAATGTGCTCATGAAAGACCTTAGGTGGTAATTCCTTAGTGAACGGATCTGCAATCATAAAGTTTGTTCTAATGTACTCTATCGATATCTACTTACTCTGAACTTTTTCTTTAACAACGAAGATATCTATATACTTAGACTTGGTCAAGCTCCTATTGTTATTAGAATACATAACTGCAAATTTATTATCACAAAATTACTTTAATGATCTTTCTATGCCATCAACAATACGCAGGCCAGTGACAAAATTTTGCAACCATATTCCTTGATTGGATGCCTCATAACAAGGTACAAACTATGCTGACATAGTAGAAAAAACTACAAGTGTTTACTTAGCACTCTTCTAGGAGATAACTTCCCCAGTAAGTAAGTAGATATAGTCTTATGTAGATTTTCTGATGTCTTGACATCTGGTGAAATCAGAATCAGAATAACCAATAATCTCCAAGTGATCTGACATCTTGTATTTAAGCATATAACTTTTTATTCTTTATAGATACCGCATGACACATTTAACTGTTTTTCAATGATCCATACTTGAATTGCTTAAATGTCTAACTAACATCTCAATAATGTATGCAATATTTGGATGCATATAAACATGTGCATACATAAGACTCCCTACAATTGAAGCATAATGAACCTTTTGCATCTCTATAATCTCTAGGTCATTCTTAAGGCATTTACTTAAACATATTTTTTTTAGACACAGTGGAGTCACTTGGTTTACAATCCTATACGATAAACCTTTTAAGAATCTTTTTGATACAGCTCTTTTGTGATAATTCAAGAATACTCCGAGAGCAGTCTTGATGTATCTACATCCCTAATACAAAAGAGGCATCCCCAAGATCTTTTATCTCAAATTTTGTTATCAGAAATCTCTTGATTTTATACAATAAACCTATATCACTACTGGCAAACAGTATGTCATCGACATATAAAATTAGAAAAATATACTTACTTCCACTGAACTTTTGGTATACATAATCTTTCATTAAATTCATCTTAAACCAAATAAGATGATTACTTGATGAAATTTGTGATACCATTAATAGGAATTCTGCTTAAGTTTATAGATGAATTTTTTTAGTTTGCAAATCACTTGCTTTACATTTTTTGATATAAAGTTTTCTGATTGTACTATATAAATTGTCACATCAATATCACCCATTGAGAAATGTTATCTTAATATCCATCAAATGTAACACAAGATCAAAATGTGCCACTAAAGCTATTATAGTCTTGAAATAGTCTTTTGACGAATTCGGAGAGAAAGTCTCTTTATAACCGTTGTCTTTTTTCTATGTAAAGCCCTTAACGATAAGACGGGTCTTGTACCTCTTCATATTACATTTTGAATCCCTCTTGATTTTAAATATCTATTTATAACCAATGAGGTTCGCATCCTTAGGTAATGGGACAAGATCTCAAATGACATTGTCATTCATAAACTTTATCTCTTCATTCATGGTATCAATCTATTTTTGAGAGTTAGAACTTTATACGGCTTGATGGAAGTTGATAGGATCATCTGCCACAGTATTAATGTCAAACTCATGTTCTTGGATATATATAATATAATCATCTGGAATCGCACTTCTCCTCT